>BLSH010474978.1:305235-315375 GCA_018402905.1 Glandirana rugosa | reverse complement strand
TGGTCTAGAGTGGTAGTGAGCCCTAATTGGCTGGTTTTGAGGCTTGTTGGTTTTTAAATTCAGCACAAGAGGCCAGGTATTAAAACCACCAACAGTTTCCAAATTAACAGTTGGAGACATGATGTCTGAGTACCTCTCTCAAAGACAATGGGGTAACCTCGTTACTATGTTAATAGGAAGACAATAAATTGTATTGAAGGCAAAGACCACCCTCATTATTATGCATGAGTTTTGAAGGCACCAAGATATCCCTTTGTAATTGTGAACCGTCTTGTAACCTGCAAACCAGGCCCATTTATCATAAAAACACAGACATGAAATACATAACGAACAGATGTTTCCTATAAAATATATAGATTTCACTGGGCATGGTATATACAGAACTCTCTATCTTCGGGGATAAATTCTGAACTGAAAGAGACCAAACATGGGGTATCTTGGAGCACCTGGATACAAATATGGATTTCCATCGTCCTAATAAGGATCTGACCAGAATGTACATCACTTCACCAAAATATCAAAATATTTCCACATCAACTGTTTTCCAGCAATTCAGCAAATAAACTGCCTCCTGCAACAACCAAATATTTGAACTTTTGACTCATCAGTCCAGAGTACCTGCTGCCATTTTTCTGCACCCCAGTTTCTATGTTTTCATGCATAGTTGGGTCGCTTAGCCTTGTTTCCATGTTGGAAGTATGGCTTTTTGGCTGCAATTTTTCCATGAAGACCACTTCTGGTCGGACTACTGTGGACAGTACATGGGTGTACCAGGGTCCCACTGGTTTCCGCCAGTTGTGTGCTGATGGCACTGCTGGACAACTTCCAGTGTCCAAGAGAAGTAAGCATTTTGCCTGGGAAATACCTTGCTGATGGAATATGGAAGAAAAAATGGCGGCACTCTGCCCAGTGCTAGTTGATGAATTTATTAACATAAAGCCGTACAGAACTCAAAGTAGACGCGTTTCACTCAAACACAAGCTTATTCATTACAAAGATGTTACAGAAAATGCGTCGATTAAAAAGAGAGTATGTGTGCCACTCCCCCATCATTAAATGCCTAAAACAATTAATTTAAAGTAAGTGAAAAAATGTGTGAGAGGGGGGAGTAGTAGACCAGTCTGATGGAATATGGACCTTGTGTCTTGTTGCTGTGCTCAGTCTTGCCATGGTGTATAACCTGTGACATATAAGGGCTCATGCACACTATAGCTGATAAACGACCGTTTTTGGTAGTTTGGGAATTTTTTTTAACAGCCCAAAAACAACGCCCCTTTATGTTATCCTATGTGTCCATGCACACATGGACATTAAATGTCGTTTAACCACTTCCCCACCACATGCCGCCTTTTTACTTTGGCTCTGTCCCGCGAATCGCCGCCTATTTATGGCGATTCGCGGGACAGAGCCACTGCAGGCGCAGCTAGGGGGCGAGCGTGCGGCGGCGCGCTCTTGTGCCCGACACACTCTGGAGGAGTGTGCCCGTGGCTCGGGTGGACCCGATGTTTGCCGGCAAGCCGCGATGAGCTGCCAGAGTGAAAGAACGGGGAACCGCCAATGTAAACACGGCGGTTCCCCGCTCGGTCAATGGGGACATAAAAGATCTACTGATCCCTGTCACTGGGATCAGTTAGATCTCTTATGCCCATAACAGCCCAGCCCCGTCACAGTTAGAACACGCCTAGGGAACACAGTTAACCAACCACTGCCAATGGCATTTACACAGTAATCAGTGCATTTTTATAGCACTGATCGCTGTATAAATGCCAGTGGTCCCAAAAAAGTGTCAAAATGGTCCGACATGTCCGCCGCAAAAAAAAATCGCAGATCGCCGCCATTACTAGTAAAAAAAATATATATACATAATAAAAACCCCAGAAATGAATTCTCATTATCCGTAAACGCGGCAACTTTTGCGCAAACCAATCAATAAATGCCGATTGCGATTTTTTTAACCAAAAATATGAGGAAGAATATAAATCGGCCAAAACCGATGAAAAAAAATGTTTTTTTATATATTTTTTTGGATTTGTATTTTAGCAAAAATTAAGAAAAACTGTTTATTTTTGCAAAATTGTCGCTCTTTTTTTATTTATAGCGGCGATCGGAAATGACGTAGAGGTGATCAAATACCACCAAAAGAAAGCTCTATTTGTGAGGAAAAAAGGACGCATATTTTGTTTGGGTACAACGTCGCGCGACCGCAAAATTGTCAGTTAAAGCAACGCAGTGCCGAATCGCAAAAAGTGCTCTGGTCCTAAAGTGGGAAATCCTTCTGGGGCTGAAGTGGTTAAAAGGGGCGCCTACCATACTTTTGCGTGTGGAAATGTACAAAACCATGGGAACTGACCGTAAAGTTGAAGTTTACTTAAAAAAATATTTTTCTATCCGGCTTTAGTTCCATCACTGACCTGTAATGAAGAATGTGGATTCTGCAGAAATCTTCACTGCAGGGTTGCCCCGTCCTCTTCTTGCTGATGAACTTCCGGCGCTGTGGGAGGTGAACAGCTTCTGGTCCCCGGGCTCAGCTGCACTAAAGATGATCTGACAGGGCCACGCCCCTTCCTGCCCTCTCCTCCAATGAGCAACGTTCTTTCATTGATTACACTGCCATGATCTGCGAATGGGGGAAGAAATCCTGTAACCGATCAGACTCTCCCCCATTCACAGGCAGTGTAAAAAGTGAAAGGATTTCTCTCATTGGAGGAGAGGGCAGGAGGAAGTGTGTCCCCATCAGATCATCTTTAGTGCAACTGAGCCAGGAGACCCAAAGCTGTTAATCTCCCACTGGTAGCTCAGATGCAGGAAGATTTCTACAGAATCCAGCAGCCTGCAGATGGAGGTCAGCGAGCGCCCCCCCGGCCCGGTAGAATGCCGCTCTTTGCAGTTCAGTTTACCTTCCCTGTAGACGACATTCTGTGCCAGATGCTGGCACAGCTCCTCCTTGCTGAGTTTACCGACGGTGACAACCCCTGGGTTCCTCAGGATACTGCGTCGGTCTTCCTTCTGAACCTTCTTTGTTTTATCCGGTGTTTGCAGAATCTCTTGGTACCTACAAGGGAAACACCGCCGTGATAAATATTCCCCAATGAAACATCAGAACCTCACTGTCCTAAAGACGTCCTATGGAGTGATGGAGCTGGTGGGCCCGATGGGGCACAACACGAAATCCAGAACAATAATCCATTTATAGTTTCTTGTATGCTTCCTGTTTCCAATAGGTTCAGTTCACGCAAGTGATTTTTTCATTTGTAGGTGAAGCCTGGAGCTCAGAGTCACCCACCAGTTTCCTAAAGTTGACCATACACTTCACCATCTGATTGTACAATCTCCTTTAGATCTGCCATCAATTATGTAGTGCAAGGGCCTGCCTGATTAGATACAGATTGATTGGTTACATTCGGGAGGTGCTCATTGTACATAGTGTTGTTAAGTCTAAAAGTTGAACAACTTAAGTCCCATCTTCCTACACCCGTTTGCCTCCAATCTCATTGAACGCCTAGTTCTCGACCGAATGAGTTGCTACCTCACTGACAACAACCTTCTTGACCCCCTGCATTCCGGCTTCCGCCCACAACATTCTACTGAAACTGCCCTACTAAAACTCTCCAACGAACTACTTACTGCTAAAACCAATGGCCAGTACTCCATACTCCTGGACCTCTCTGCTGCTTTCGACACAGTTGACCACCTGCTCCTCCTCAATAAACTCCACTCCCTTGGCCTCCATGATTCTGCTCTTTCCTGGTTCTCCTCCTATCTATCTCAGCGCACTTTCAGTGTCACTTAAACTGCTCCTCTTTCTGCTGGGGTACCCCAAGGCTCCGTCCTTGGACCCCTCCTATTCTCCCTCTATACCTCTTCCCTGGGCCAGTCCCATGGCTTCAATATCACCTCTAGGTCGATGACACCCAGATCTTCTCTCCACTCCTCAACTCACCCCCTCGATCTCCTCACTGATCACCTACTTAACGATATATTGGTATGGATGTCACACCACTTCCTCAAACTCAATATTTCTAAAACTTATATCCCCCCCCCATGACTTTACTATTAACCCATACAGATCCGTGCTATTGCCGAAGTACGGCTCCTAATTGCCGGGTGGACGTCCATGGACGTCCTGGCCATGTGCGCGCTCCTGGCGTGCACTCACAGGCGGCGGCGCGCCCACCACGTGGCCGTGCCCGCGGGTCGGTCGGACTCGATGTCCGCCCGAGACCCGCAATCCCCTGTCAGACCTGCAGAACGGGGAACCGCCGATGTAAACACGGCGGTTCTCCATTCTGTTGAAGGGGACATAACTGATCTACTGATCCCTGTCACTGGGATCAGTTAGATCTGTTCTGCCCCGACCAGCCCCGCCCCTCCACAGTTAGAACACACCCAGGGAACACTGTTAACCCCTTCACTGCCCCCTGCAGGTTAACCCCTTCACTGCCAATGACATTTATACAGTAATCAGTGGACATTTAAATTTCTGATCGCTGTATAAATGTCATTGGTCCCAAAAAGGTGTCAAAAAATGTCCGACATGTCCGCCCCGATATCGCAGTCCCGATAAAAATCGCAGATCGCCGCCATTACTAGTAAAAAATAAATAAATAATACAAACTCCATAAATCAATTTTCATAGTTTGTAGACGCAATAACTTTTGCGCAAACCAATCAATATACACCTATTGCGATTTTTTTTAACCAAAAATATGTATAAGAATATATATTGGCCAAAACTGTTGAATAATTTCTTTTTTTTTTGGATATTTATTATAGCAAAAAGTGAAAAATATTGTTCTTTTTTCAAAATCATCGCTCTTTGTTTGTTTATAGCAGCGATCAGAAATGACGCAGAGGTGATCAAATACCACCAAAAGAAAACTCTATTTGTGGGAAAAAAATGATATAAATTTAGTTTGGGTACAACGTCGCACGACCGCGCAATTGTCATTCAAAATGCGACAGCGCTGAAAGCCAAAAATTGGTCTGGGCAGGAGGGGGGTTTAAGTGCCCAGTAAGGAAGTGGTTAAGATCAATAGCACAACCATTGGTCCCTCCACACATGCCAGGGTGCTGGGTGTAATCCTTGACTCTGACCTCTCCTTCAGCACCCACATCCACGGGCTAAGTCTTGCCGCCTTAGCCTCCACAACATCTCCAGAATTCGTCCCTTCCTGACTAACGACCCCACAAAACAACTTATTCACTCCTTGGTTATTTCCTGCCTTGATTACTGCAACTCCCTCCTCACTGGCCTACAGTTACACAGGATATCCCCCCTTCAGTCTATCATGAATGATGCTGCCAGATTTATACACCTTACTAACCGATCCGCGACTGCTGCCCCGCTCTGCCAATCCCTTCACTGGCTTTCCCTACCCCACCGTATAAAATTCAAAATACTAACCACAACATACAAGGCCATCCACAACATCGCCTCCAGCTACATCACCAATCTCATCTGCAGATATCACCCTAATCGTTCTCGCCGCTCCTCCCGGGACCTCCTGCTCTCTAGCTCCCTTTTTACCTCCTCCTAAGGCTGGGCTCGGGTGTGTTCACAAGTGCATGTGCCTGAGCCCGCCGGGAAGTGAACCCTGCACTGTGCTAATAAGAGGCAGGGTTCACTTCCCGGGGGGGCTCGGGCACATGCACTTGCGAACACACCCGAGCCCATCCTTAATCCTTACCTCCTCCCATGCTCGCCTTCAGGACTTCTCCAGAGCCTCTCCCATCCTCTGGAACTCCCTGCCCCGGTATTCCGTTAAGCCCCTACCCTGTCCACCTTTAGGAGATCCCTGAAAACTCACTTATTCAGGGAAGCCTATCCGTCACCCACCTAAGAACTGTACCTGAGCCACCCCCATCAACCCATCCCCTGCAGCTATTACCTTTTGTACCACCTCCCACCTTCCTTTAGAATGTAAGCTCTACGAGCAGGGCCCCCATGTCCCTTCTGTATTGAACTGTATTGTAATTGTGATGTCCCCCCTCTACATTGTAAAGCGCTGCGTAAACTGTTGGCACTATATAACTTATGTGAAATAATAATAATAGTCACATCGTAACCTGTATGGTGAGCCTAAATGAGATCATACAATCAGATTGTACAGTGCATGGCTAGCCTTATACCCCCAGCATTGAGCTCTCCTTATCATAGTTCTAGCTCTTTCCCCGACAACCTTTGTGTGTTCTGGATCTTCCTGTTACATTCCACATAAAATTAATAACAAATCCAACAGGTGTGGTGGGAACCCCTCATAATGGGCACAGCAGGTGTGCAGACCTGGGAACTCAGTACAGGGATGGTGGGAACTCCTCATAATGGGCACAGCAGGTGTACAGACCTGAGAACTCAGCACAGGGATGGTGAGACCCCTTCATAATGGGCACAGCAGGTGTGCAGACCTGGGAACTCAGTACAGGGATGGTGGGAACTCCTCATAATGGGCACAGCAGGTGTGCAGACCTGGGAACTCAGTACAGGGATGGTGGGAACTCCTCATAATGGGCACAGCAGGTGTACAGACCTGAGAACTCAGCACAGGGATGGTGAGACCTCTTCATAATGGGCACAGCAGGTGTGCAGACCTGGGAACTCAGTACAGGGATGGTGGGAACTCCTCATAATGGGCACAGCAGGTGTACAGACCTGGGGACTCAGCACAGGGATGGTGAGAACCCTTCATAATGGGCACAGCAGGTGTGCAGACCTGGGGACTCAGCACAGGGATGGTGAGAACACTTCATAATGGGCACAGCAGGTGTGCAGACCTGGGGACTCAGCACAGGGATGGTGAGAACCCTTCATAATGGGCACAGCAGGTGTGCAGACCTGGGAACTCAGCACAGGGATGGTGAGAACCCTTCATAATGGGCACAGCAGGTGTGCAGACTTGGGAACTCAGTACAGGGATGGTGAGAACCCCTCATAATGGGCACAGCAGGTGTGCAGACTTGGGAACTCAGTTCAGGGATGGTGGGAACACCACATAATGGGCACAGCAGGTGTACAGACCCAGGAACCCAGTACAGGGATGGTGAGAACCCCACATAATGGGCACAGCAGGTGTACAGACCTGGGAACTCAGCACAGGGATGGTGGGAACCCCTCATAATCACTGGTCACTGGTTCCAATACCATCCACGACACTACCTGCCTATAGTTGGTATGTTCTCTCTGTGCCTGTGTGGGTTTCCTGCGGGTTCTCCGGTTTCCTCCCACACTCCAAAGACATGCTGGTAGGTAAATCAGATCCTCTCTAAATTGGCCTTAGCATGTATACGTATGAATGTGAGTTAGGGACCTTAGATTGTAAGCTCCGTGAGGGTAGGGACTGAAGTGACTGTACAATGTATATGTAAAGCGCTGCGTAAATTGATGGCGCTATAGATATACCTGAAATAATAATAATAGATACCCAGTAACTCAGCGCGGGGATGGTGGGATCCCCTCATAATGGCCACATCAGTGTACTCACCGTAGAGATCTCACCAATGTCTACCAAACTCTGAAATATCAGTTTTGGGTGGAGGGACACATTCTTTATCCGCCTATCCATGCAGGATTTACAGGCAGTGCACCCATGTTGTCCTCTCATGTCACCTTCATGTCCCAGTAGTCAGATAATAAAAGGACTCACCAGGGCACTGAGTGCTTCCTCCTTGTAGAGAGGATCTGGAGGGCTGCAATGTGACGGATCAGCCCACACACAGGCAGACAGGTCCTCTTCCAGGGTAGAGCCATCCTCAGAGTCCCATCACCTCCCTCTGTCCATCAGATGTCAGCACAACACTGCACATGCTGCCTTCCTGGGAGCTGACATCTTCCTCCCCACTGAGCATGTGCACACTGCAGTAGAGCATACTGGGAAATGTAGTTTTTTTCATATTCAATTTCTGCAAGCCAGTAGTACTGCAGCAGGTCTTTCCTTTTTTTCTTTTTTCCCTCCTTTCTTTACTTTTCTTCTTTTTATCTTTTCTTATCATTCTTCTTTTCTGTTCTCCTTTTCTTTTCTTTTTTCTCTCTTTCTTTTTTATTTTCTTTTCTCTTTTTTTCTTTTGTTTTGTTTTTTCCTTCCTTTTTTTCTTTTCTTCTTTCTTTTCTTATTTTTCTTTTTTATTCTTTTCTTTCTTTCTTTTTTTTAATTTCTTTTCTCTTTTCTTTTTTCCTTTTCTTAACATTGAGCACATGAAACCCCAGACTAATGTTCCCCATTTTTCAGCCTCTTGATCCTGCTGGAACTTGTAGTTCTACAAATCTTTCCCCAGCTGTAAATGATTGGAAGAGCAGAGCCCTCTAACTCCTGTTTGGTTGTCACCGATATCCAGGGCTGCTTTCACCATTGTTAGGGCTCATTCACACATTCTTTGCTCTCCGAGGAGCAATACCCTTTTGGATCTCTCTTCAGAGAGCATTTGACAGGAGGCATTGTATCACCTCTTCACCACCTGCTTTAACCCCTTGAACCCCACCATAGGTGTGCGCAGCCTACTGCATTAGGGTGTGCACCCCCAAAGCTCAAACACTCATGTGCGTGTATGTATGTAAATCTTATAAATAAATATAAAAAACGTTTTAAAATGTATTAAAACATGGATGGTGTCAGTAGGGCAATGGATGGCGCAGAGCAGTGGACGTGTCAATAGGGCTTGGTGTCAGTAGGGCAGTGGATGGTGTCAGTAGTTTTTTATTTTTATTATTTTATTTTTGTATTATTTTTTTTTTTTTTAAAGCCCTGTTCTGGAGCTTTGGTGAAACATAAGCAGGGGGAATCTGCACTTCACGGGGTGATTAGGGTGTGCCCAGGCCCATCCAGCGCACCCCCTGCGCATGCCTATGAACCCCACACAGACTAGGTTCACATTTGCAGTGTGCAGGAACATGCGCAAGATGGCGCGCTTTCCACGCTTTCACTCCTGTTACTAGATTTGACGAGTCGCCAAATCTGACGGAACACCTGCAACCCACAAAAATGCACAGCCCTTTGGCAGACTCACGAGTGGCGCCAGTAAATCTTAATGCTCCCCTATGCATCCAGCTGACGTATGTGCGTTCATGCGCACCAAAACACATAGTAACAAGGTGTCAGGCCTCTTGGTACAACGTGATTTTGCGAAGGAGTCCTAAACGAGTGCGTTTTACACATGTAGAGCATCTCACTGAAATGAATGGCTTCCATACTTCAGGGTACTGACCTGGCACAAGCATGCAGATCATCAAAGTTGGAGTGAACTCCTGATCTACATACTGGTCGCAAGTCAGTGACTTAGGCCCCTTTCACATGAGCGGAGCCCATTTTGATGAGCTCCACTGCTCAACGGGGATCCATCCGTCGATCCCCGCTGAGCCGGTGGATGACAGGACACTCCGTGCAGAGACGGTCCTGTCACAGCTCCATTCTCCTCTATGGAGGATCGGATGAACACGGACCGTCTGTCCGTGTTCATCCGATCCGATCCGCCAGATGGATGGAAAATAGGGTTTCCATCCGTCTGTTTTTGGTGGATCGGAGTGGATCGGGTGTCAGCGCTGACATCCATCGCTCCATAGAGAACAATGGAGCGTCCGTTCGGGTCCGCCTGAAAAACTGACAGGCGGACCCGAACCATCCGCTTGTGTGAAAGAGCCCTAACAAAATAATGAAACCATCGGATCAGCATGACAGCCAGGGCACCGGTATTAAAGGAAGGAGGAGAGAAATAGCAGTCTCCACACTTTCTCACTAAAGAATTCCTTTAAGTTAAAGTGGAACCCCTGTCTAAAGTATTTTGGATGTTTTGTATAGATCAGGGGAGGGTTAGAACACCTGTCAGATTTTTATTGCTGTCTGTCCCCAAATCCCAATTTTGATCAATGTATTTTTTTCATGTGAAATGTATTCATGATAAGTGTAATACTTCCAGTATTTATTACCTCCTATGCTTTCATCTGCTGGTCTCTCCAGATAGCCAGACCCATCTTTTTTCAGGCATCAGCCAGAGACATCATCAAATTCCAGACCCAGAGAAGACATGTGAATCCTGGCAGGGCCGGGACAAGGGTGGGCAGAAGGGCCAGCTGCCCTGGGCGTGGTGTGGAGAAGATAAGGTTGGGTGGTTTAGGGGTGGTGCGGGTCCCGTCGACCGGGAAGACGGGTGGGA
>BLSH010474978.1:276690-289362 GCA_018402905.1 Glandirana rugosa | reverse complement strand
TGCCCCCCCCCCCCCCCCCACACTCAAAATTAGGAAATAGGCTCCACTGAAGTTCAAGAGAGGCTAACAAAACATGCACCAGCCAGTTGCCTTGAGTCCACAATCATTTGCTGCCAAATAAGTTGAAATAACCGGAAGATAAAAGATAGCCATCACCTTTTGGGGGCCCAACAAACCCCTCCATTGGGGCTTAAGGTGGTTCTAAAGACTGATGGTCATTTACCATCATGCATTCTCTTCCCAGGTCCTCCGCCAGCACCCCTGGCTCCTCCCCCCTCGCTGAGTGCCCACCATAGCAAGCCGCTTGCTATGGGGGCACTTGTGCGGGCTGGCTCCCGAGCCAACTCTGTGTCTCCATAGGCAAACCAAGTGCAGCACCCTCTTATACATACCTGAGGCTGATCTCAATCCAGTGCTGTGCACAAGAGCAGCAGTCCTCTCCGCTCACTCTGCTGTCAATCACAGCCAGTGAGGACAGAATGGGGGGGTGGGACAGAGCCAAGCGCTGTGTCCATGTCCATATGCGAACTGGATGCGAAATTCGCATGACAAGCAAGTGTGACTGGCTCTGAATGAAAGAAGGGTTCTGTGCGTCTTTGGCTCCGATTCAGGTGCGCATTCAGGCAAAAATTTGGACCCAATTCGCACCTGAACTGGTGAACAGGAATGCACCGGATCCCATACTGGGAACTGCGGGCACATATGTGTGCACCTGGCCTTAATCAGCAACAAATGATAGTGGACTCTTAGCATGACCAACTGGTGCTTTTTTTTTGTCATTCTCTCTTAAGTAACAGTTCCTGTCCTAGGGTGACATCGATAAGATGTTCTGCACTCCACAGAGGTGAACTGGGCAGGCTGAGAACACTGCTTGAGATTTCGGTGCTGTAGAAGCAGAAAATCACAGAATGTTGGAAGCTAACTAGACTTTTGGCTGATCAACAGTTTTTTTTTTTCTGCAATTTTTTTTAAACAGATACACTATATTACCAAAAGTATTGGGACACCTCCCTTTACACGCACATGAACTTTAATGGCACCCCAGTCTTAGTCCGTAGGGTTCAATACTGAGTTGGCCCACCCTTCGAAGCTATAACAGCTTCAAATCTTCTGGGAAGGCTGTCCACAAGGTTTAGGAGTGTCTATGGGAATGTTTGACCGTTCTTCCAGAAGTGCATTTGTGAGGTCAGGCACTGATGTTGGACGACAAGGCCTGGCTCACAGACTCCACTCCAATTCATCCCAAAGGTGTTCTATCGGGTTGAGGTCAGGACAGTCAAGTTCCTCCACCCTAAACTCGCTCATCCATGTCTTTATGGACCTTGCTTTGTGCACTAGTCCAAATCATTTGGTGGAGGGGAGATTATGGTGAGATTATTGTTTTTCATTGTTTTTCAGGGGTCCCTTGTCCCTTGGTTCCAGTGAAGGGAACTCTTAAGGCGTCAACATACCAAGACATTTTGGACAATTTCATGCTCCCAACTTTGTGGGAACAATTTGGGGATGGCCCCTTCCTGTTCCAACATGACTGTGCACCAGTGCACAAAGCAAGGTCCATAAAGACATGGATGAGCGAGTTTGGGGTGGAGGAACTTGACTGACCTAAACCAGACAGAACACCTTTGGAATGAATTAGAACGAAGACTGCGAGCCACTAAAAATAAGAAGCATCTGCAGAAGAGCTTACATTCCAAAACAAGAGGAGTGAAGTCAAATGTGTGTTGTGACTTGGCTATAAGCCTCTTTAGAAAGATGGATATTGAGGTAGTGATTGCAGAAGGGAGGGTTGGGTAAATGCCTGTACACATAGGGAAGGGAGATCAAGAAAAAGGGAGAAGCATGCGAGAAAACAGGATAAATCATTTTGGTGCGAGAGAAAAGGTTTTGATTTGTGTATTAAGGTTTTTTACCTCTTTGGACAGATAGGTATCAGGGGAGCGATTACAGGAGGAAAGGTTGATGAATACCGGTCAATATGGGGAAGGGAGTGTTAGAGAAAGGGAGCACCAAGAGAAGACCATGAGAAGAAAGGGTATTATTTTTAACTAGAGATGGTAGATGAAAGAAGGGACCATACACCTAGTAAACCTGCAGGTCTAGTAGATAAGAAGACAAAGAGCAATGATAATAAAGTGCAATTATCAAAAGCAACTGGCATTAACTTTATGGAAACCAGATCATTGAAAAAAAAAAAAATATATTGGTAGCTATGGATCACTGAGCCATCTACACGGGTCTTTGCCTTGCTGAAGAACTCCATTAGGTATGCTGAAATTTGAAGTGGAAATACGCAGTAGCAAAAATGATATTCTTACTTGGAAAGAGATCTGGGGGAGAGGAGACTCAGTGACTTCATGGCGTATTCCATATTTGTAAGAACGATCTGCTCTACTCTGAAAGAGAAAATGGAATTTAATATAAATATCCCACCTTGTACAACTGCACAGGACTACCATATCTCATAAGGCTAGCCATACTATATAGCCATAAAGGGCATAGGCTTAAAATGAAATGGTCATGGTTTTGTGATATTTTCATATTTAAGGTTTATAGGTTTTTAAAAATGCAATTGAAGTCTCAGACCTTTCTGTCTCTTCACCAGCATTTAAATATCTATCTTTCTTTATTCAACCAGACCGGGTACATATGAGCAAATTCCAAAAAGATTTTTAAAAAATGTAGCTGCAGTTGTCTCATATGTACGCAATACATCAGGTCGGACAATCCAGCTTTCCCAGCTGAGAACTCCATGAAGCAAAGAATTGTATGAATTTTCCTACCTTTACTAAAATCTATTGGTAGCCTTATAATAAAAGCAATGATTTCTAACCTATGCCCAAGAGGACAGTACATAGGTAAAGTTTGTCTATACTTACTCATTGGCCATTGTATCAGATGTCTGAGATGTTCACAGGAAACTTGTGTAATGTAAATTGTGAGAATATCAGGCTTTATACCCATTCTGCTATACTATCTAATCATGGATTACATCACAAAGAGTTCAAAGTCTCTGCCACCGAGTCACTTCTCCAGCTCCACCCAAAGTGGCCCATTACATAGAGAGGACAAGGTCTGCTCTGGGGAGGGTTCATAGGTGAATGATGACTATTTATTAGTCACTTGTCAGATTACAACCTCATGTAATTATTTTTAAAACTATCACATGCTCTAATGTTATAGGAAGACTCAAGCCAAAGAGGAAAACGTGTTGGGTAATATGCCTCCAGAGGACCATGGACACCATAAGGACATGGATTTGGGGTTGGTTTCTTCTGCTGCATATACAATTGTATTCCTTAGGCTGAACATACATTATTCATTTTTTCCCCTTCAACTATCGGGTTAAATGAAACAAAAAAAAAAAAAAAATATATGTATCAGCCGATTCCCCCCATCCACACATCTGAGCTGGATGGAAAACTCACTCCCACTGTGGTATTGTATTCTGACAGCAGGGAGCCTTCACTGCTGTCAGAATACACTGATTAGTGTTGCCGTCTTTAACCGGCTGCACTGATTGTTTGGGAAAGTTGCAAGAGGCTGGCTGTACACAATTTGATTAATAGATTGACTTGTGTGCCACCAGCCAGCCCATACATGGATTGAAAACTTGCACCAAAGTGGACACACTTAACACTATAGCGCTATGGGGTTAAAGTGTTACTAAACCCACAACAGTAAAATCAGTCTGTATGTGCAGCATGGCATGCTTGCTATACTCACCGTGGAACTTAAGGGGTTAATCCTCAGTAGACATGTGCACTGCCAAAAATTTAGTTCATTTTAGTTTAATTCTTTATGATCGCAATTCGTACATTCGTATATTCGCAAATACCGAAAATTAGAAAGAACAAAAGTCCGAAATTTTTAAATAATATCTAACTAACAATAACTAACTATTAAATTAAAGGAATTTCCTTTCAAATTTGTCTGTTAGTGAACGTAACGAATACAAATTTATCCGAAGTTACGAATTATCCAAAATAATGAATGCCACATCTAAACAAATGGAACAGAAGGAATTAATAATAAGTTATTATTGTTATTATTAATTTGTTACGTTCCATTTGTTTAGGGACGGCATTCGTTATTTTGGATAATTCTTAACTTTGGATAAATTTGTATATTACGTTAACCAACAGACAAATTTGAAAGGAAATTCCATCAGGGTTTACTTCCTCTATGTTACCCTGTAATGTAATAGCATAATGGGCTACTATGCATCGAATAGTAGCCCATTATGTGCCACTTACCTGCATTGGAAGCCAACAATGTCCCCGCTCCAGGCCGCATTCATCTTCTGCCTCTCTTCCTTTCGGGCCGCGATCTCTGGCTCTGTGAGTCGTTAGACCTCACTCCCGCGCATGCACGCGAGAGCCGCCAATCACAGAACGGTCACAGTGAAGGAACGGCACAGAGGCCGTTTCTTCACTGCGCATGTGCCCGGTGACGTAGGCACATCGCGGTACACTGCATATCTCCTGAACCCTGCAGGTTTGGGAGATATGCAGGGCATCTACAGGTAAGCCTTATTGAAGGCTTACCTGTAGGTTAAAGTGGTTGTCACGGGTAGACAACCACTTTAAGTTATTATTAGTTCGTTTTTTGGGTTTTCACTCTTATTTTCAGATTTTCGAATTTACAAATTTTCGAACAAGCGAATTAAGAATATTCGGAAAATTTGTTAAATGGGTTTTCGTTAATTCGGATATTTCCGAACAAATTTGTTGAAATTCGTTAAAAAAACTAATTCGGAACAAAACAAATTGCACATGTCTAATCCTCAGCATTGTGTAAAAAAGGCTGTTTTATCCTGTATGGATAGATAATTCCCTCCTGCACTATCCGGGCAAGTTCATATAATACACAGCAGGGTGGTAAAGTTGCACATGCTCAGTTTGGTCTTTTATGCTGGATAGAACATTTCCTGTTTCAGTTGAACTGTTCAGGTCACATGATATTGACATCACACATGTGGGCATGTATACAGGCTGTAGTGGAAATCAACTCCTACTTGAACACACAGCTATGGACAAACTGTGCATGTCATCAGGAAAACATGATATATAAATCATCCCAAAAGGTATATAGTGGCAGTATTTTAATGTAAAAAGAAGATTTATAAGCTGTGGGCACTGTGGGCGGGCAGATGAACTAATTTCATATTACTGGCTTTAGTAACACTTTAATGAGAACCCAAACCACTGGGAGAGATGATCTGTCAGCTACACATCCAGGACTGGCAAGCTGTACTAATGCCACCCTTTTCAGACAGGGGGATCTTGAACCAACAACAAAAGGATGTAGAGTTCTAGTGCATTACAAACATTTTATTGAAAATTTAAAACCATACAAGTGCCTACTCACAATAGCTGAAGATAAAACAGTCATATACATGAACCCAAGTGGCAAGGTGGTCCTAGAGTAAAGATAAAAGTCACACGACCCTGACATCAGACTTGCCAGCCGACACTTTTTAAAAGGGAAAAGCCTTCTTCAGAGCAGAGCCTCTGCTCTCATTTGGTTTCAACTTCTCAATGTTGTTGGTAATGCACTAGGCCTGTTGGCCCTTTTGTTTTGTTTATGTTACTTTATGGATCAAAATATGGCCGGTCCCTGCTGAACCACCTGAATTTCCATCCATGTATGGCCGGCTCTACTTACGTCCCTTGTCTATATCAAGCTTCAGGAATGAGGAGGGTGGAAGTGTTGTTTGTGGGCTTCAAAGAAAAAAAATCACACTTGTATGAAACACTTGTACAAATATGCAATACTAAAACTGTTCTGGTGTTAATTTATGTAGCTACAGCCTGACAAGACAGGAATCTTGGACTTGCCAAAAGGAGAGAGTGAAGTGGTGTCCTCGTAATAAAATTCAACTAAACACTTTTTTCTATTATGAATAGAGTAGAAATGGTTAGACCTCCATTAGGTTTTTTTTTATTGTTGTGTCCCTGCAGGAAAGATTCACCTTCTTGATTTGTCCTGATGATCCTTGTCACCTGGACTGAAAATGGAAGAAAATCCAAAATTTTGAAAAAAGCAGACCATACTCGTAGAATTTTGGAAAATTTTTGTTTCAAGAAATTGAACTCTAAAATCTTTAGTGGGGTCAAATCGAAATTTGTTTTCAAACCTAGGAGATGAGAAAAATGAAAAGAGCAGGATGAAAAATGTTTCTCAAAAGAAAAATGTAATACCATTGAGCATTCAAAAATGAAACATTAAAAGCAAATTAAATTTTGGAGTATTTTTTTAAAACAACATTCATCAAGTCTTGGAATGTCCTGAGAATTCTTCATACAGAACATCTGCTAGTGTATGGCCAGCTTTACTAGAACATGGATAGGGGAGAAATCTTCCATTGTGGACACGTTTTCCAGTGAAAAAAGTTTAAGGTCCAATCCACAACCTCTTGTAATTTGCTCTAAGGATGTGGCACTCTTACAATTATCAGACTATATCCAAAAGTCTAAGGCCGGCCATACACTAGTAGATATTCAAACATTTGTATGAAAACTCTACTTGAATGTTGTTCAAAAGTAATTAAAAATTTTGTTTGCTTTTACCATTTGATTTTGAAACTAATGGACTTTCCAAAATGAAAACCACATATACGTTTAAAAATTCGTTCATTCAAGAAGAAAATTTCACCCAGCTTGTTCGAAATTTCTCATCACAAACGTCTATTATGGCCAGCTTTGGTGGTGTCAAATAGATGTTTGGGATGAGAAAATTCGAACAAGCTGGGTGAAATTTTCTTCTTGAATGAACAAATTTTTATATGTATATGTGGTTTTCATTTGGGAAAGTCCATTAGTTTCAAAATCAAATGGTAAAAGCAAACAAAATTTTGAAGTACTTTTGAACAACATTCAAGTCATTGAATGTAGAATGTTCATACAAATGTTTGAATATCTACTAGTGTATGGCCAGCCTTAGACTTTTGGATATAGTCTGATAATTGTAAGGGTGCCACATCCTTAGAGCAAATTACAAGAGGTTGTGAATTATGGATTGGGTCTTAAACTTTTCACTGGAAAAAGTGTCCACATTGGAAGATTTCTCCCCTATCCATGTTCTAGTAAAGTTGGCCATACACTAGTAGAGCTTTGAACGTAAGCATGAACATTTGTATGAAAATTTGTATATTTGTACTAAAATTCTCAATACATTGGATGATTTGATAAATGGCATGTCAACAGTACTTCAAAAATGTTTGCTTTTAACGTTGCATTTTGAAATAAATGTAATTTCCTGATCAAAGACACACATTCACTTTTAGAGTTCTGTTTGTTCAAGAAAAAAAATTCCCATCTCCTTTGAATGTTCTTATCACGATGTACAAAAAAAGAATGTCGATTTGACCCCACGAAGGGTTAGAATATCAAACAAACTTTCTTAAAACAAAAAAATTCAAAGAGAATTCTGGTGTATGGGCAGCTTATGGATCGAAATTTGCAGGGACCAGACGGATTTCGATCCATGTATGGCTACTATGGTCTATTGAAGGACTTCCATACAGATTATAGCCTGCAATGCTGATCAGTTTATTCTGACGGAAGGGAAGTCTCCCTGCTGTCAGAATACAATAGCTCTGCCGGGAGGATTCCCCCAGTCACCTTGAATTTGTAGATGGTGGAATCGGTCAGTTTTTTTTAATGCAACCCACTGGTTGATTGGAAAAAACTGACTAATATATGAGCTGCCTAAAAGGGCACTCACTTAGGAGAGACCTCCGCTCACTTTGGGTTGTGTTTAGAGACAAGAAGCCAGGGAAAGTCTACCCAAAGACAGAACCCCCCCACACACAAAACTGTACAGGGGGTTTGGTGGGGGCCCAACCCTACTCAATCCAAAGCAAAAGAAAATTTGGCGTTCGATAATTCTGAAAGCTTAACAATGATGAATCAAAAACGAATACATTCACACCCTAAGCAGGTTTAGGAATGCAAGTCTATAGCCTCGTACACACGAGACGACGATTGTATACAACAGGTCGTACTAACGACTATTGTATGCGATATCGATCGTTCGTATGTGCGATTAGAACAGTTGAACGTACGATGGTCGTACAAGGGGAGTTGTATGAGCAGACTAGAAAACTTGGTCGTACCAACAAGCGCTCATACGACCATTGTATCGTGTGCACAGAGCAGTTGGTACAACAAGTTGTATTGTGCAAAACACGCATGCTCCAAAGTCAGGGAAGGCCAGATGCTAATTACATGCACCTGAACGTTCTTTCTGTGCTCGTACGATCATGTAGTGCAGTCAGTATGCAAGTTACATTATGCAACATACGATTTGCGACGATCGTACGTACGATCGTTGTCCCGTGTGTACGAGGCTTAAGTCACCAAAATAGCATTGGATAATGTTATGGCGACCGCAGGATGTGAGTTATTTCAAGGTGTAGAAGAAACATAATTACACACTTATTCTAAAGTCTTCTTTGATGGATTAGACAAGCTTGTCCTCAACCCACCTTTCCCAGAGGCAAGTATTATCTTTATGGTACATTGCAGCGATTTTCATCAGATTCAATGTACGGCGGCTCCTCTATATTCTTACTTGGTGTGTCCTGAATTCAGTGTCCAAACCTTTGGATTCCCAAAACCATTTTTACTGCTTCAAAAGGTGACCATCTTCTTCACTCTCTTTTTGGAGTCATTTCTCAGAACAAAACTATATACAGCACGTCTTTTACAACTCTTAGGGACTTTGTTGATCGGACATGGACTTGTGTTAATGACATCAGTTTGAGACACTTCTGAGGTCATTCAAAAGTTCATAAGTGCAATTGGCCTGCAGTTGACCTTCTTCTGATCTGCTTCAAGCAGGTTTTTCATTCCCATAGACTTGTATGGGGATTCAAAACCCGTGTGAAGCCTGGCAATACAGGTCCCAAGGCTAGCTATATAACTTAGAGAGTGATTCAATAGGAATGCAATATTTGATCACCCAACAATATCTTCTGCTGTGAACAGGAGCACACTAGTCACACAATTACTCCTGTTTAGGGCAACAGAGGAGGGAGGTTTTCTAACCTAACCAACTGTTTGTTTTCCAGAAATGCTCATTTGGGGCTGTTGGGTGCTGCCACAAAGACAATGGAAGAGTCAGGAGACTGTTGTCAAGGCCTATGGGCAGGGCAGGGCCAAGGGGTAGATAGAAGAAGAGGTGGCTGTCTTGATCCGTCAAGAGACTGTTGTGTAAAGCCTGAGGGCAGGGCAGGAGCCTGAGGGCAGGGCAGGGGTAGGCAGAAGAGGCGACCTCCTTGAGCACCTCAGCATGATGCATGCTAAATGCGAAGGAACTGCAACCTATACTGATTATGATGGGGGCAGACTGACCTTTTTTGCCTTGTGTCCTAAAGCAGTGATTCTCAACCCTGTCCTCAAGTACCCCCAACAGGCCATGTTTTGGGAATTTCTCTTGGATAAAATAGCTGTCCAAAATTTTAAGCCATTGACTCTGATTTAAAGAACCTGTGTAAGATAGAGGAAAACCTGCAAACATGGCCTGTTGGGGGTACTTGAGGACAGGGTTGAGAAACACTGTTCTAAAAGGACCTTGTCCCAACATTGCCTATGGGTACCCCAATGTGTCCCTATGCCCCAAGTCTCCTCAGCAGCATGTATTTCCGTTCACTCTTCCATTCGGCTCCAGAACTGAAGTCAAATACTTGACACACAGGTGAGCATCTAATTCACTAAACGGTCTCATGTGACATTGTGATTGGCCCAGTGCTGTCACATGGGGGTGGGGAGAGAGTTCATAGCCCCATGTAAGCTCCAACAAGTCAGTTTGGAGCTTTCACATGTCTTTCTTCTCCTACAGCCAATAGCAGGAGTATTGATGCTGGAGAGGAAGGGGGATGTGGGGGAAGAGTTAATTTGCCCTTTCACCTCACATGTGCACAGGATAGGGTCACTTTAAAGGATAAGTTCACCTTTTAGAAAAAAGCGGTTAGCGAGCAGCAGCTGCAGCATTGGGAACATGTTAAAAACAGGAACATGTAACGTTCTCAAAGATGAACTTATTCGCTGAAGCGGGCCATAGATGATATGATTTTCATTCCTTCCACCGTGGGTGGAAGGAAAGAAAAGTCGCTCAATTCCCCTCCATCAACACAGTCAGTGTTGATTGGGGAATACCTCCCGTGGAACCATTGCGTTCTGCTGGTAAGAGGCCTTCCCCGCCAGCAGAACACAATGATTAGTGCTAGCAGCTATAGCCACAGGCAATAATCTCATGCAAAAAATCCAACCAGCTAGTTGTACTGAAGTCGATCCATCAACTTCAGTACAACCAGCCTGCCCATAGATGGATCGAATCTTGGCCAGTCCCTGCTGAACCAGCCCAGATTTGATCCATTCATGGCCGACTTTAGGATGCCAAAAGACATGAATGGGCATTCCAGCAGAAAAACTTCTAAACACGGCAGAGGGCTATGTAAAGTAGCAAGGTCAGCAGAGGGGCAATTGGCTGTAAAGTATAAATAACTCTCACCAACTTCTCTTCCACCTGTTGAGGACCCCCCTCTGAACCACTTCTGGGTTCCAGCAGCCTGCGATACGACTTCTGTCTGAAAAAAAAAATGAAATCAATAAAACGGTTGAGAGGTTATATATCATTATATTCATCTGGTTGTTCTTGTTTAAAGGGCAGACCAATATCTGATAAAAAGTGTCTGATCTACAGACAACATTACTAATCCCTTTGAAGACAGAGCAGTCAGCCTTTGTTTAGCCTGTAATGGGTGTCAGCAGATAAGGGTGGGATGTTCTCCGCCTTGTACACAAAAAGGCAAACAGTGTGTCAGATATCACAACTACTGTACAGGGAGGAGACCATTGTAATTACTATTAGCTAAAATTTCAGTTAAAGCCGAATTTCAAGATAAGCATCACGATTGTCAGGTTATTCTTCTTGAATCTTGGTGTGCTTTGTGTTGGTCTCCCAGATCTGTGCAGTAATCCAGAGTGAGTCTACCAGTAATAAAGACCGCTCACTACAGCTCCCTCTTCTTGTGCAGGGTGACTGGTCTTGTCTCCGCCCCCTCCTGTAGCTTTCTACAAGCAGCCTGTAGTGGGTGGAGCCTGCTGGACTTGCTCTGCACAGCCATGTACAGCACAGTGATGACGTCACCACTACCTTTTTAATCTAAGTTTGCAAAGGCATTTGGTGGCTATTCAGGAATATAGTTTAACCCCTTGGAGTCGGTGTCTCTCAGCCCATTAAGGGGTTTTAGGGTGCTGGGAGGCAGGGCGGGATTTATGATCATGTGACCACTGTGATAGGGTGTCACATGATCGGAAAGTTTCAGATTGCAAGGAGCGATCGGGGGGGGCTTTCCGTTACCTTCCGGTAACTGTGCTGGGAGCATGCAGGGCATGCGCTCTTGGCACAGGTGCATTTGCACAGGCCCATCCGTCGAGAGGCCGCATACTCCCCAAGGTTAATGAAAGTTTTTGTGTGCGGAGTTCAGCTATAAAAGAATCGTCCCATGATGTAGGGTGTAGGGTGTATGTCTCGGCAAATAAAAAAAAAAAAAAAAAAGGGACACATTTCCCCCCTTTTTTGTCTCTTTAAAAATGCAGAAGATGGCTTGTTGATCCTGCCAGACATCCTGTGTGTTCCTAATTTCCTGTTTGAGTTTATGCTAGACTAGGTAGGGCTGACAACACTGCTTGAGATTTTAGTGCAGCAGAGGCAAGTTGTCAGAAAAAAAAAATAATAATAATAATAATTAGGAGCCCCCTGGATTTCACAGGATCAGCATGGATTTTTCACTGTTTGCATCCTTTTTAAAAACATGGGAATATGGACTCCATATTTTATTATTTTCATTTAATTATCATCATTTAGACCATATACACGCTTTATTTTATTAGGCCATACAGAGTCTGCAGCCATATAAACTCTAAAGCCTCATACACACGGGATGGCGATCGCATACAACAGGTCGTACTAACGACCGTTGTATGCGCGATTAGAACAGTCGACCATACAACGGTCGTACAAGGGGAGTTGTATGAGCAGACTAGAAAACTCGGTCGTACCAACAAGCGCTCATACGACCCTTGTATCGTGTGTACAGAGCAGTTGGTACAAGTTGTATTGTGCAAAACACGCATGCTCCGAAGTCAGGAACGGCCGGATGCTAATTACATGCACCTAAACGTTCTTCTGTGCTCGTACGATCGTGTAGTGCAGTCAGTATGCTACATACAACAGCCAACATACGATTTGCGACGATCGTACGTTTTTATGGTTGGCTTAAGCCAACCATAAATAATTGCTCAACACCTCCCTCCCTAATTATTCTGCACAGCTGACAGCTCCATTCCACTGTGTCAGTTGGTCTCGGCTTCATCTGATGGGGACATTGATAAAATCTTATGGCTCGTACACATGATCAGAGAATCGTATCAACAATAGCGCTTTCAAACATGAACATTTTTCTTGTACGATAGCAGATCGTAAGACTTTCATTTAATCAGTACAGTTGTCGTTGGAAAATACAATACATCACTTCTGAATTTTCATTCTGTCCTATGAGAATTGTCATCGATTAAACTCTTCATTTTCGATTGAGACTACCATACAACCCCCCAAACCCTCCCCCCCCCCCCAACATACGATCAGAGTTAGCTTTTACTTCTC
>BLSH010474978.1:261690-275766 GCA_018402905.1 Glandirana rugosa | reverse complement strand
AGAATCCCCCCTTACATCAGTGTCCCCCCCATCAGAAGACACAGAGACCAACTTATCTAAAGCCTGTGCACCGAGTCTGAGGATCTCCTAGCAGACCATTGCTTGGAGAATGGAGACCCCAATCTACAAGATACCTGCTACTGTTTCAAGAGCAATTAAAAACAGCCGATCACCCAAACACCCTATGAGTGAGATAAAACAATCCTAAAATAAGGGAAGTCGTTCATCCATCCTAGAATTTGATCCTACTAAATGTTTGTAGCATTTTACATATAAATGTTCTGTATATGGCTAGCCTTAAACCCCGTACACACGATCAGAAAATCGTACGGAAAATAAATACTGCTTTCGAAACGATTGTACGATCATCGGATCGTTAGTACAGAGCTGTCGAGAACCGATCAGGACGGTTCATCCGATATTATCCGATCGGATATGCAGGAAATATTTTCTCGCACGGTGCTCCGATCGCACGGTTTTCGTTTAACCAGTACAGCTGTCGGAAAATGCAATGCAAATACATTACAACACATCACATCGCTTCCGATTCTTTATTCTGTCGTACAAAAATTTTTGTGACCAAAGTAAACTCTTCCGATTCGATCTGAGATTAGCATGCCAAAAAAAAAAAAAACCCCCCCAAAAAAAAAAACACACACACAACACAGATGATCATTCGTCCGATAATCTCATTGTGTGTACCGGGCATTAAAGGGTGCTGCTAATAAATTGCCACATTTAAAGGGGTACCACTACCAACAGTACCGGTCATGCCCGTTCTTATAGGCACTTATATAGGATTCTCTTTACAAAATAAAAATAAATAATAATAATAATAATAATAAGAGAAGTACTCACTGAGGATGGATTAGTGTCAGTCTGTCGTCCTCCAGCTGGCTGTCAGCTGTTCCCTATTACCTGGCTGGTCAGTTTTGTGTCTGATGTGTCACCTCCCCACCCCTCCCAAACTGCTGAACTGTAATGAGCTCAGGTTATGACAATACAGTGCTCACCCCCCAGCAGTGTGCAAATAAACAGGAGGAGAGGTCAGTAGTCATTAGTCCAGCCCAGCATTGCATTCCAGGTTTGTTGCCACAGTCTCCTGCCTATCCCCCACCCAGAGGACTCCCCCCCCCACCCCCATCTCAGCCTGCTTGTCACTGGGATGTTGCAATGGCTGCAGTCATAGCTGAATCACAATTGCATCATCAATGCCGTACAAGTGGCACAGGCTGCACGGGTGCGATCAGCTGCTAGGTTTGTAGGGGAAAGGTCACCGGAATCTAACGACCTCCGTGCCCTATGGTTACACACACAGCAAGATTGGATTGGTCAGATCTTAGGGCTGGATTCTTTTAAAGTGGACCTGTCATTTAGGGCTCGTTTACGACATGTGCAGTCAAATGCATTTTTAAAGCAGAACAACCGCGAATATGTATGAATATATATTATTCACTCAAATACAATATTAGCAACCAATAATGCGAAAATATAGAAACATCCACTCAAAAATGAAATATTTAGAGCCAATTATGTGAAAAATAGAAAACAAGAATGTGATTTGCTAATGCCAACCCAACTGTTTCAGTTTAACGGCTTCTTTTCACCACAATCCCTGCGTTTGGCATGCGGTTCTGCATACCTTTGTAATTTATTTAGGTGCATTCGCGGTGCATTTTTTGGCATTTACACGCATTTGTGGAGCGTTCACATGCATTCCGGTATAAAAAATGCAGCATTGTGATTCTTTTTAATTCATGTGAAAGCTCAGATATGTGAAATACGATTATATTTTTTGGGCTTTTCCAGATGGGCGTTTAGGGGTGGGGGGGGGAGCGGTAAAAACAGGTGGATGTGGGCCAGTTCACACCAGAATGCAGTACAGAAAACCTGTGTCCTGTGTGCGTTTCCCGCACCATGTTCAAAACGCACTACACTTGCGATCTGCAGCGGGTGTCAGTGTTCACTTAACAACACCCCAAACAGACATTGTGAATGCAGTGTGGTTGCCTGCACCAGATTGCACAGTGCAGTAGTACCATACATTCTGGTTGCTGTGCGTTTTTAAAAGTAGTGCATGCTACTTTTGGTGCGGTCCGGCGCAATATCAGCCATTTCAAATGAATAGGCTGAAATCGCACTGCTCCTGGATCGCATGTGAATTGCACAGGAACGCACAGCACATTCCTGTGCAGTTCCTGGTGTGAACCCGCTATCAGCTTCAGTTTTACAAATCACATACCCGTACATAAGTTCCGGGTCTTGGACACAGCAGGAGTCAATCAGTGGGTTTGTTCGCTGGCACCCCACAATCGTTCCAGAGAAAGGCAGAGCGGCGATCTGCCTATGTAAACAAGACAGATCACCGTCTGTCAGAGGGGAAGATGGAGATCTTGTGTTTTCTGCTAAGCAGGAACCCAGATCTCTGTCTTCCCCCAGTCAAAGCACCTCCCCTACACAGTTAGAAAGCACTCCCAGGTAACACATTTAACCCTTTGATTGCCCCTGATGTTAACCCCTTCTCTTCCAGTGTCATTAGTACAGTGAGAGTGCACTATTTTTTACCACTGATCACTGTATTGGTGCCGCTGGTCCCCAAAAAGTGTCACTTAGTGTCAGATTTGTCCGCCGCAATGTTGCAGTCCCACTATAAGTCGCTGATCGCCGCCATTATCCCATAGTTTGTAGACACGATATATTTTGCGCAAACCAATCAATGTTCACTTATTGGCATTTTTTTTTACCAAAAATATGTAGAAGAATACATATTGGCCTAAACTGATGGAGACATTAGATTTTTTTACATTTTTGTATTGGGAATGTTTTATAGCATAAAGTAAAAAGTAATGTTTTTAAAAAAAAATTGTCCCTCTTTTTTTGTTTATAGCGCAAGAAATAAAAACCGCAGAGGCTATTAAATACCCCTAAAAGAGAGCTCTAGTTGTCTGAAAAAAAGGACAACAATTTTATTTGGGTACAGCGCCGCACGCCCGCACAATTGTCAGCTAAAGTAGCGCAGTGCCGTATCGCAAAAAAAAAATGGCCTGGTCATGAAGGGGGTAAACCTTATAGGGCTGAAGAGGTTAAAATGAATGGCACCCAGATGTGCATTGTGTGATTGTAAATCAAAGTCAGAATCATGCTTTGGGCCCCATTCACACTTAGGTGTATTAAGAATGGCAGCAAAATCTTGTGAACGCTCTTGAACCATGTGTGTAGGACGCCCCCCTTCATTTCAATGGGTTTCCCGACGCACAGCTAAGAAGCCAATGTAGCTTAACTACTTCAGGCCTGGAATTTTTTACCCCCTTCATGGCCAGGCCATTTTTTGCAATTCGGCACTGTGTTGCTTTACATGACAATTGCGCGGTTGTGCAACGTTGTACCCAAACTAAATTGATGTCCTTTTTTTCCCACAAATAGAGCTTTCTTTTGGTGGTATTTGATCACTTCTGCGTTTTTTAATTTTTGCGCTATAAACAAACAAAAAAAAAAGAGTGACAACTTTCTGCTATAGAACATATCAAATAAAAACATTTAAAAAATCAAATTTCTTCATCAATTTTGGCCAATATGTATTCTGCTACATATTTTTGGTAAAATAAATCCCTATAAGCGTATATTGATTGGTTTTCGCAAAAGTTATAACATCTACAAACTATGGGATATTTTTATGGACTTTTATTTATTTCTTTTATTGTTTTTACTGGTAATAGTGGCGATCAGCGATTTTTAGCGGGACTGCGACATTGTGGCGGACAAATCTGACATGAAGTGACACCTTTTTGTGGACCAGTGACACCAATACAGTGATCAGTGCTAATAAAAAATGCACTGTCGCTGTATAAATGACACTGGCAGGAAAGGGGTTAACATCAGGGGCGATCAAAAGGTTAAGGGTGCTCCTAGGGAGTGCTTGCTAACTGTGGTGGGAATGCTGACACTGGAGGAAAACAGAGATCCGTGTTCCTGCTTAGCAGAAGCACGAGATCTCCATTTTCCTCCCACACAGAATGGCGGTCTGCCTTGTTTACATAGGCAGAACGCCGTTCTGCCTCTCCTCTGAACGATTGCGGTTGACTGGACACAGCAGCGCTGCACGCCCGAGAGTACGTGATTATGCGCTTTAAGGCGCCCCTGCAGTACATGTACCTGGGACGGTCCTTAAGTGGTTAATGTCACATTGAGCCATGCATGTTTTGCCGCGTTTGTTGTGCGTTCTTCTGCATGAAAAATCACGCATCTCTCTGCCGCGTTTGGGGTTCCATGAACAATGAATGGCACTGCAAATGCGTCATGTGTTTTTCGTGTGTTAAAAAAGCGCTGAGGTGTGAATGGAGCCTAATTTTTAAAACACAGCCAGATAGGGTTGTACACATGCCGATGCCATTGCATTTTTAACTCGGGTTGCAGAGTTTGACAGGTGGCACTGCCTGTCAAACTCGCCTATTGATTTCAATGGGGCTGCACTGCAACTATGAGGCAAATATTTGGCTCACAGTTGTGGCGCACCCTAAGCATTCGTGAGCAATTCTTCGAATGATGCCGTTGATATTATGATTCTCAGAATGATTTGTTTGTGCGCATTAGCGGCTCCCCCCTGAAACACTTGCATTACGGTAAGACGGCGCGCAGTTTGTGAATGGCATGGAATAAATTACCCCAACCAGTTAGCCACTGCTATATTCCACCCTCTGAAAAGCGATCCACCGCAGATCGCTTCTCATAGAGCTTGTTTACACTAGCGATTAGGGACTGGTAAAACCCTGCAGTTAAGCTGCACTTAGGCCCCTTTCACATTGGGACCGCCTGAACTTCAGCGGTAAACCGCCGCCAATTTAGCGGCGATCTACCGCTGTAATAGCAGCTCTGTGGCGCCGCTATTTGAGCAGCAGCACAGCACTTTTAACCCCCCCCCCCCACAAGGGGTTAAACAGGGGTTAAAAGTGTCGGCGCTCGGCGCAGTGTACAGCCGCTATGGGAGCGCTGCCCATTTTACTCCTGCAAATGCACCGCCCTGAGCCGCCCCAGTGTGAAAGGACACACTGGGTTGAATGGAGAGACGCTTCACAGGCGCTATTTTTAGTGCAATAGCGCTTGTAAAGCGCCCAGTGTGAAAGGGGCCTTATACTGCTCCCCCTTAGCTGCAGAGGCAATGACCGAGGGTGTACACATGCCGCACCCACGATGCTTTGCGGCACACTAGCGCAGGGATCAAATGGTTAAAGCAGATGTTGAGGAGGCAATGCAACACCTCCACACAGCCTGTCAAATGCTCTGTAAAGAATGATCTGAACGCGGATCACTCTTCAGAGGGCGTCGCTAGTGTAAACGAGGCTTTATTCTCAGGTTAGATGCGCCACCCTTTTAATGCCCCCTCCCCCCTTAAGCTGCAATGGCAGCGACTGGGGGTGTTCACATGCAGATACTTTGCAACCAATAGCTATCCAACATATTGCAATTGCAAGGAGCAAAACTTGCCACATGCAACCAATTCTAGTGAATGGGGAAGCGCCACAAACACCCCTCAGTTGTGTGCAAAGCACGGGTGTGATGCACGTTTATTAGGCAAAAATGGGGTTAAAACTGGCAGTAAGTCTCCTCTGAAAAGCGATCTGGGCACAGATCGCTTTTCAGAGGGGCAACAAGTTTACGCACGCAACTAATCCCAACATTACGAAGGATTTTTGTTCTTCCCCAGACATGGGCTTTAACTAGAGTTGCCACCTCATCCCTTTAAACCCGAACCCAGATGAATTACACAGATTCTGAAGATAATTGAATGCAGGTAAGGCAACCAAGTGAGTTTAATTGCCACCTTAATCAGCCAGAGAACCTGCGTAATCCATATGTGTTCGGTTTTAAAGGGATGAGGTGGCAACCCTAGGTTTAACCCTTTGCTATCTATCCATATATATATATATATATATATATATACTCATGTTTGATCCGTGTTATCAACATGTCTCATTGCTACTAGCACCCAGTCAGCTACAAACCATCCCCCATACAGTGCAAAGCAGGAAAAAGAAAGGAGTCTGCCAGGTTGCTATGGGCAACAACACAGCCTCTCTCCTCATCTCTCTCTACATACAGAAAGCCCAAAATACGGAGCTGCCTGCCTCAGCATGTCCTAATGGGACGCTACAGCCAGTCAAGACTCCCCAGCTTCATTCACTGAGCCCCTCCTGCCACCCACTTCCTTCCCAGCTGCTGACTACCACTTCCGGGAGGAGCAAGATGGCGCCGCCCAGACACCGGAAGTGGTCATGGTGCAGCGCTGAGTGTGCCATTATTGAGCTGTGAAATTGGGAGGTGAGTCTGTAGGCGAAACAGTCACCCTACTGAGAGTGTGGGGGCGTCCAGCGGCGGGATAGGGGGGTGGGGTGACAGGCATGGTGCAAGTTGTCTTTAGGGAGCCTGGCTGCAGGCAGATCCCAGTGTTTTGGGTGCAGGGGGTTAATGCATATTGTATGGGGTACTGAGGGGAGGGGGCAGAGTATAGGAGGCACAGGGGTGCCACATGGTGCTGGGGAAGCTGGGCAGACCAACCTGTCAGCACCTGCCTCACCCTATTGTATTGGTGGCATTAGGTATATATGGCAGCCAAACGCACCTCGCCAATTGACTACAGCGCAGTGACGCACTAACGTGTGCCGAAAATACTTCATGTGTCACTGACCCACCCTAACGCAACTCAGGTTATTGCATGATAAAATGCGCCCGCATTTAGCGCAGCATTTCTAGCTTTTTATTTTTTTTTCCCAGATGTTCTTTGAGGGCTCATTCACACCGCTCACGCTTACCGCGTGCTGTGGCGCACTGAGTTTTTTGAAACGCGTTGTAATGCCTTAGCGTGCAGTTTACATGCGTTGCATTTCTTTTGTTTTGCCTTGATTTCCTTGCAGAGCAATGCGCTTATGCGGGTTTGCGTGCGTGTAACCCCTCGCCTTCCGGAAGGTTTTACCCCTTCATGATCAGGCCATTTTTTGTGATACGGCACTGCGTTACTTTAACTGACAATTGCGCGGTCGTGCAACGCTGTACCCAGATAAAATTGCGTCATTTTTTTTCCCCACAAATAGAGCTTTCTTTTGGTGGTATTTGATCACCCCTGCATTTTTATTTTTTGCAATATAAACACAAAAAGATCAACAATTTTGAAAACCAAAACAATTTTTTTTACTTTTCTGCTATAAAACATATCCAAGAAAATTGAAAGTCAAATTTTCTTCATCAGTTTAGGCCAATATGTATTCTGCTGCATATTTTTGGTAAAAAAATCCCAATAAGCGTATATTGATTGGTTTGCACAAAAGTTGTCGCTTCTACAAACTATGGGATAGATTTATTGACCTTTTAATTTTTTTTACTAGTAATGGCGGCGATCAGCGATTTATCGCGGGACTGCGATATTGCGGTGAACAAATCAGACACCTGAAACGTTTTCAGTTGGTGGTGCTCAGACGCAGTGTAGTTCCACAGACCGGCCCCCAGGTACTGCCTCCTCCTACATGAATGATTCACAAACAGCCTTGCTTTCAGTAGACGTAGGTCACACCACACTGCATTTCTCCAGCCACCAGCTGAATGTTCATTAGAAGCTGCAGCAAGCCAGAAAAAGCCCACCTCACTTTCTGGTTGGGGGACGTCCAACATCACCTTGCTCTTTTCTCCCGAGCCTTACTGGCATGTCCCTTTTCTTCACTGGATTTCAGTTCTTTCCGCCATGGGGGCTTAGTGCCGCATGTAGGCGTTACATTCAACCTGCTTAGAAACGCCCACTCATCTAGACATTTTGATATTTGCATAACTCCTCCCAACTGCCAGCCCACACCAGGACTGAGGGCTCTTCAGCAGAGTACTGAGGCCGGGTGCTGTAATTTTTTTTTTTAGAAAGCTATGTACAGCGCCTTGCTGGCCCCCCCCACCCCCCCCAGCCATGAGCTGCCTGTGTTGCATAGAAAAGCACAGAGATCTAGTGATGATGTCACTAGGTTTACAATGAGGTATGTAATAAAAATGGAAAGGTTTTATTTAAAAATGTCATTAGTATGGTGATGAGGAGAGGGGGACGGCAAAATAAACTTCAGCTTCAACCTCTTGCTGACTGCACTATAGCTGAATGACGGCTATAGCACTGCTGCACATTCCCGGGAGGGCGTCTATTGATGTCCTCCCAGAGCCCTGCCTCCCTGTGCACCCTGGGGCGTTCAACAGGAGCGCTCTGTGATTGTGGTGTGTCCTCTGGACACAGCTGATCACAGATTGGAGTAAAGAGCCAATCGCAGCTGATCACAGTGCAAACAGGAATTGCAGGTTATTGGCAGTCCTCTCCTCACACTGACAGTGCGTCAGGAGAGCCAGTAAACTGCAATCCACACAGCGGACATCTACATTGATAATCAGGGCACTGATCATCAGTAGTGCCATCTGTAAAGCCTCGTACATACAGTGCGACGGTCGTATGAAAACGGTCGTATGACTGCTCCTATGATCATCCGACCATTAGTACGTGGGATTAGAACAGCCGACGTACGACGGTCGTACAACAATAGTTGGATGAGCAGACTAGAAAACTTTGGTTGTACAACAAGCGGTTGTACGACCGTTGTATCGTGTGCACAGAGAAGTTGGTCCAACAAGCATGCTCAGAAGTCAAGAATGGACGGAAGTGTCCGTGTGTTCCTAATTCACAAATTACATGCACCTGAACTTTCTCTTTATACATTCGTAACACGTCACTACGTTCTGCTTGGTCGTACGATCGTTTAGTGCATGTCAGTACACGAGATACATGAGCCAACATATGATTTGGGCCGTTCTGTCGTACGGCCGTCACACTGTGTGTATGAGGCTTAAGTTCTCATCAGTGCTGCCTGTCAGTGTCACCTATCAGTAGTGCCCTTCAGTGCTGCCTGTCAATGCCACCGATCAGTGCCCATGAGTGTAGCCTCATCAGCACACATCAGTGAGTGCCCGTTCACACGGGCGACTTGCGCTGCGACTTGAGTTGCCCTAAGTTGCTTGACATTTGAAATCCCATTTAAATGAATGGGAGCCGCCTTAATGTACGCTACTGAAGTCGGAGCAACTTCAGAAAAGGTTCCTGGGCTACTTCTAGGCGATGTCTATGCGACTTGTGCCCATAGAATTCAATAGAAGTCGCCTCCAAGTCGGATCCCCCACCAAAATGGACGCGACTTTACAGTTAAAAGAAAATAATTTATCCAGGGCAGCCCCCTCCCTCCCTTCTCTGATTGGCCACAGGGAAAGTCGCCTGGCATAGTCAAGCCTGAAGTTGCCTCCAAGTTGCCTGGCAAAGTCTCGCCTGAAGTCGGATCGCCCCTGTGTGAATGCAGCCTGAAGGAGAAAAATTACTTATTTACAAAATTTTATAATAGAAACGAAGACAATTTTTTTCAAAATTTTCGGTCTTTCTTTATTTGTTTAGCAAAAAATAAAAAAAACAGTGTTTATTAAATACCAGCAAAAGAAAGCTTTGCCTGGCGCAAAAAAAATTATACAAATTTTGTTTGGGTAGAGCGTTGTATGACCGCAAAACCGTCCTTTAGCCTGAGTTCACACTTGTGTGATGCGGGAACGGGCCGGTTCCTGCATCGCATCTCTCCCGCAGGCGGTTCACAGATTGCAGTGCGAACCTATGCGATCCGATTCTAGTGCAGGGAAAAACAAGTCCCTGCATGTTTTTCTGTGCGAATCCAATGTGAGTTCAGCCTTACAAACTGTATGGCTGAACTCGCATTGCTCAGACATTGCATGTGATTGGCAGCTGCGGTGTGGGTGCAAATCACATGCAATTTCTAAGATCGCACTAGTGTGAACCTAACCTCAAAGTGTGACAGCGCTAAAAGCTGGCCTGGTAAACCACTTCCCACCTGGCCTATAGCAGAATGATGGCCGGGCGGTGGTTGCGTTATCCTGACTGGATGCCCAACAGGATACGCCTGCGGCAGTCAGTGGTGCGGTGTGTCACTCTGACACACCACAACTCTGATCATGGTAAAGAGCCTCTGACAGAGGCTCTTTACCACATGATCAGCTGTGACCAATCGCATTGTGTAACCAGGAAGTGCCGGTAAACGGCTTTCCTAGGTTTGCACTGACAGGGACAGCCGATCAGCAGCTCTCCTGTCAGAGGGGGGGTTCTGCGCTGATAATCAGCGCATTGATTATCAGTGCAGCCCCCATCAGAGGTGCCTAACAGCTGCCAGTTAGTGCCCTTCAATGATGCCAATCAGTGCCCATCAGTATTGACTGACAGCACCTCCTCATCAGTGCTGCCTATCAGTGTCATCTATTAGTGCCAATCAGTGCCGCCTGTCAGTGCCCATTAGTGCTGCATATCAGTGCCACCTATCGGTGCCCATCAGTGCTGCATATCAGTGCCCATCAATTCTACATTCCGCAGCCTCATCGGTGCCCGTCAGTGAAGGAGAAAACAAAATTTTATAACAGAAATGAAACGAAAAAATACTTTTTTCAAAAGTTTGTTTAGCAAAAAATAAAAACCCTAGTGGTGATCAAATACCACCAAAGGAAAGCTCTATTTGTGGGAAGAAAATTAATAAACATTTAGTTTGAGTACAGTGTTGCATGACCACGCAATTGTCATTCAAAATTCAACAGCACTGATAGCTGAAAATTGTCCTGGGCAGGAGGGAGAAAGTGCCCCGTATTGAAGTGGGTAAAGAAGGATACACATGCGATCATTTAAACATATAGTTGAATTTCTAACGCATTCCTGTGTGTCCATTAATACAACCACATCAATTAAATACATAACTCATTGCTCTTCCTTTTATTTCTGTCTGTCTTGTAGGAGTTAGACTGAATTATGGCTTCCCGAGCGGGTCCTCGAGCCAGCGGCACAGATGGAAGTGACTTCCAGCATCGAGAGAGGGTGGCTAATCATTACCAGATGAGGTATGAGGGTATCCGCCATATACAGGTCACACAGGGGTTGAGTTATTAAAACTGGAGAGTGTAAAATGTGGTGCAGCTGTGCATGCTAGCCAATCAGCTTCTAACTTCAGCTTGTTAATTAAGCTTTGACAATAAAACCTGCAAGCTGATTGGTTTCTATGCAGAGCTGCACCAGAGTTTGTGCTCTCCAGTAAACCAACCGCATAGTGAGAGTATTAACTGTTCCTTGATTGTAATACTATACAGCATGTCCCTGACATCTTCAGTCATTCTATAAACCTTAACAATGATCTCGGCTCAATCACTGCAAAACAAAATACCTTTTGATCCTGCCAGAAATCCAGTGAGCTCAAAACTGCCTGTACTTCTAGATTTCTTTTGGAACTAAAGGTTTAGGTCACATGAATAAAAAATGATCATTGTAAGCACCCCTGTCGATGATATATGGTTTGCCCCAGCCCTTGCAATTCTCACTTTTGCTGAACAGCTTGGTCTGTTAACCACTTCAGCCCCGGAAGGATTTCCCACGTTAGGACCAGAGCACTTTTTGCGATTCGGCACTGCGTCGCTTTAACTGACAATTGCGCGGCCGTGCGACGTTGTACCCAAACGTAATTTGCGTCTTTTTTTTCCCACAAATAGAGCTTTCTTTTGGTGGTATTTGATCCCCTCTGTGTCATTTCTGATCACCGCTATAAACAAACAAAAGCGCCAATTTTGCAAAAAAAAAAAAAAAAAACAATATTTCTTACTTTTTGCTAAAATACAAATCCAAAAAAAAAAAAATATAAAAAAACAAATTTATTCATTGGTTTTGGCCGATTTATATTCTTCCTCATATTTTTGGTAAAAAATCACAATCTGCGTTTTACTAGTAATGGCGGCGATCTGCAATTTTTATCGGGACTGTGATATCGCAGCGGAAATGTTGGACATTTTTGACACTTTTTTGGGACCAATGACATTTATACAGCGATCAGAAATGTAAATATCCACTGATTACTGTATAAATGTCATTGGCAGTGAAGGGGTTAACCTGCAGGGGGAGATCTAGGGGTTAACTGTATTCCCTAGGCGTGTTCTAACTGTGTGGGGGTTGGGCTGCCAGGGGCACCCGAGATCTAACTGATCCCAGTGACAGGGATCAGTAGATATCACATCAGTGGTTCCCCGTTTTTCTTCTCTGCTAGGCAATCGCAGCTCGCTGGCGGAAATCGAGTCCGCCGGAGCCGCGGCCACACTCCTGCAGAGTGCGGCAAGCACGAGAGTTTATAGACGGGGATTCGTGGGACAGAGCCAGTCTGCAGCAGTAAATGTATGCGACACGGTCAGCAAGCGGTTAAAGCGGTATTAAACCCAAAAGCAAACATTTATTATATTGCAACTTACCAATTCTTAGATGTGATGGCTGCATTAGTTTTCTTTTTTAGGCTTTCTTTGCTTTATTTTCACCTGGTGATCCAACCAGTAAGTTCGCTGTTTTTCAGCAGAACAAGTTGTCCTGCAGATGTAGCAGTCAAGACTGTTGAGACAAACCATTCACCACTGGCAGGGGTGCTTACAACAATCAGCTTTAATTTATGTATGTAAACCTTTATCTCAAAAGAAAAAAACTTTTGTAGCTGATTATAATGTATTAGCTGGGACTTGGCTTCAATTTATCTAAATCTGCTAGTACATTTAACATTCCCTCCCCCCCAGACTGACAATGCTGCTGTCTGCTGTGCCCCCTGTGCTCCTTCATCCAGAGTGGGGGCACTCTAATACAGGAGGTGTGTAACTGGCCAGATCTCAGAGGTAAAAAGCCTAAAAAAAGAAAACAAATGCAGCCACCATATATGATTGGTAAGCTGCAATATAGTACATTTTTTTTTTATTTTGGGTTTGCTTTAAGGAAATGGAACAACTGGAAGGATGAACAGGAAATAGAAAAATTACAGGAGAAACACATAGAGACAAAAACTGTTAGGCCAGTTGCACAGAGGCGCACAGGAAGCTGATGCCAAGTCAAATTCAGGTACTTGTGTTTAAAAATATATTATTATATTTATTACAGAACTGCATTCATCTGCATTTTATATCTGCCTGGAGGTCAGCTTTAACCCTTTCACTGCCAGAGCAGTTTTTGAGGGTTTTTTTGCACAAGTTTAAAAAAATCCTTTTAGGCCTAAGAAATTACTTAGAACTCCCCCAAAAATATATATTTTCTAAAGGCAGAGACCCTGAAGAATAAAATGGTGGTAGCCCCAGATTTTTTATGACATGATATTAGCGCAGCAGTTTTTCAAGCACTACATTTCAGTAAAAAAAATACACTATCATTCATTTTACAGCACACAAATCCAAAATATTACCCAGTTTTTAGTGAAATATGAAAGCTGAGGTTGCATCTAGTAAATATGTACATAACCTGTCAAGCCTTAAAATTGTGTGTATTTGTGAAACACAAACGACAAACTTCAGTTTCTTAAATTTTTCCATAGGCAATGCTTTCAAAGCCTCTTCAGGTCATCAGTTTAGAGTTATGCATGAATATTAGTCTTAGAATTATTTCTCTCACTCTGACCTGTATGTTGGTTTGTTTGTGTATTGGGGGGAGGGGAGGGGGTAGCTCAAAAACATTTGGGGGGGGGGGGTTTAGGTGCTTGAGTGTAACTTCAACCACTTCAAATCATATTTTGACACAGAGCTTTCTTTTGGTAGTATGTAATCACCACTGTTTTTTTATTATTTTTACAAACAAAAAAAGAACAAAAATTTTGAAAAAACACAAACGCTTTTCTTAGTTTGTTATAACATTTTGCAAATAAGTAATTTTTCTTCTTCACCGATGTGTGCTGATGAGGCTGCACTGATGGGCACTGATGAGGCTGCACTGATGAGGCTGCATGGTTGGGTACTGATGAGGCTGCATGGATGGGTACTTATGAGGCTGCACGGATGGGCACTGATGAGGCTGCACAGATGGGCACTGATGAGGCTGCACGTATGGCCACTGATGAGGCGGCACTTATTGGGCTGCACTGATGGGCACTTATTGGGCTGCACTGATGGGCACTTATTGGGCTGCACTGATGGGCACTTATGGGGCTGCACTGGTAATCAGGACACTGATATCGGGTTATTCAC
>BLSH010474978.1:199471-220523 GCA_018402905.1 Glandirana rugosa | reverse complement strand
ATTGTATACACCAGCGCCCCCGCACCTATGGCCACATACAGAACTGTATAGATAAGCAGTCACTGCTGAATTTCCATTGTTTCCTATGGGGAAATATGCTTTGATATACGAGTGATTTGGATTACAAGCATTCTCCTGGAACAGATTATGCTCGTAATCCAAGGTTCTACTGTATATTATATTTTAATGAATTATAATAAAATCTATTTCTATTTTAACACCTGACTGTCTGTTGATGCCTTTAAAGTCCCGTCAAATCCTTCCAAGCTTTTTATATACAAAACCAATAATAGCTTGCCTATAATTCATATTTGCTTATTTTACATAATAAATCCTTTTATTTCTGTTTGATTACAGCTGTTTCTGGCTTTTTGGCCATCATAAGAAATGACTCTATGAAGCGGGTATGGGGGGGAGGGGGGGTACCACATTTTTAAAGCTACTCAACTTATACTGAATTTGGCCAGAAAAGACAAAAAATCCCTTTCTCTAAAATACTGCAAACCGCCTGTTAATAAAGATAGAATTCAATGTAAAAGAGACATTTCCGTGGTTATATGTGGGACGTACGGCTGCCCTTTAAATAACGCTTGACGTGCAGAAAGATTACATTTGTCTTCATGAAACTCGCCGAATCTAAAAGGAAATACGCCTGATTATATATAGAAAAACTTTTTCTGCACTTTTCCACAAACCTTTGAGTTTTTCTTGATATTCTTAGCGTGATTTTATTTTATACGGCTTTCACGTCCTCGCAAACCTTTACTGTGTATACAGGAAACCAGATAATGAGAACAAGCTGTCTTCATTGTATACAGAGCGTGCCGAGTCTGGCGTGGATGACACAGATAAACGACCAAGGGTTAACTCTTTTAGTGCTGGAGAAGTTAACAAAATCTGTCTAAAATTACTTTTATATTTTCACAGGGTGGGTAGGGCCGCTGACGGGGTACGCTATATTGTCAAAAGTATTGGGACGATTGCCTTTACACGCACATGAACTTTAATGCATCCCAGTCTTAGTCTGTAGGGTTCAATATTGAACACCTTTGGGATGAATTAGAGCGGAGACTGTGAGCCAGGCCTTCTCATCCAACATCAGTGCCTGACCTCACAAATGCTCTTCTGGAAGAATGGTCAAACATTCCCATAGACACTCCTAAGCCTTGTGGACAGCCTTCCCAGAAGAGATGAAGCTGTTATAGCTGCAAAGGGTGGGCCGACTCAATATTGAACCCCATAGACTAATGGCTCGTACACACTATAAGAAAATCAGGCGAACATCGAGAATTTTCATACATTATTTCTATCCTCGGTTCCGACTTGCTGTGAAACATCGAGGAAAACCGGCTGATCATTCGCCCGATTTACTCATAGTGTGTATGGGGTAGACATGTGCAATTGGTTTAGTTTCTAATTAGTTTTCGGATGAAATATGGCATATTTGTTCATTCGGACGAATCCAAATGAACGAAAGACTCTTTTGACAAATGCATACAAAAATAAATTTTCAGAAAAAACGAAAATCTGAAAGAACGAAAACCCGATAATAGGAAAATCTGAAAGATTTGAGTTTAACAAATCGATTACATTCGGATAATTTTGTTTTTCATATTTTCTATTATGATTAAATTATTAACTATTAACCACATCAATACTGGGCAGGAAAACTCCCTTCCTGTCAAGGCCATTTTTCAGCTTTCAGCGCGATCACACTTTGAATGACAATTACTCAGTCATACAACATTGTACCCATATGAAATTTGCATCCTTTTTTCACACAAATAGAGCTTTCCTTTGGTGGTATTTAATCACTAGGGTTTTTTTTTATTTTTTTGTGGTATAAATATAAAAAGATTGAAAATTTTGTGAAAAAATGCCTTTTTCTTTGTTTCGGTCATAAAATTTTGCTAATTAGTAATTTTTCTTTGTAAATTTTGGCCAAAATTTATACTGCTACCTATCTTTGGTAAAAATAACCCAAATAAGTGTATATTATTTGGTCCTTGTGTAAGTTATAGAGTCTTCAAGCTATGGTGCCAATTATTGAAAATTGATCACACCTGATATACTGACAGCCTATCTCATTTCTTGAGACCCTAACAAGCCAGGAAAGTACAAATACCCCCCAAATGACCCCTTTTTGGAAAGTAGACATTCCAAGGTATTTAGTAAGAGGCATGGTAAATTTTTTGAAGTCGTATTTTTTTCCCACAATTCTTTGCAAAATGAAGATTTTTTTTTCTTTTCACAAAATGGTCATTGTAACAGGTTATTTCTCACACACAGCATATGCATACCACAAATTACACCCCAAAACACATTCTGCTACTCCTCCTGAGTATGGCGATATCACATGTCTGAGACTCTTTCACAGCCTGGCCACATACAGAGGCTCAACATGCAGGGAGCGCCGTCAGGTATTCTAGGGACATAAATTACACATATAATGTCATGACGACCTATCACATTTCTGAAGGCCCTGGAGCACCAGGACAATGGAATTGCCCACAAAATGACCCCTTCTGGAAAGCAAACACCCCAACGTATAATCTGTGAGGCATAATGAGTCTTTTGAACGGTTCATTTTTTTCCAGAGGTTTTTGGAAAATGTGGGAAAAAAATGAAAACGCATTTTTTTTACACAAAGTTGTCCATTTATAAGATATTTCCAACACATAGCATGTGCATAGCAAAAATGACACCCCAAAATATATTCTGCTATTCCTCCTGAGTATGGCGATACCACACGTGGGAGACTTTTAGCCTGGTGGTCACTGATGGGTGACGGGTGCCTGGTGGAGGTCACTGATGGGTGATTGGTGGTGGCCACTGATGGGTGTCGGGTGTCTGGTGGTGGTCACTGATGGGTGATGGATGTCTGGTGGTGGTCACTGATGGGTGACGGGTGACTGGTGGAGGTCACTGATGGGTGGCGGGTGACTGGCCGTGGTCACTGATAGGTGCTGGGTGACTGGCGGTGGTTACTGATGGGTGCCGGGTGTCTGGTGGTGGTCACTGATGGGTGATGGGTGTCTGGTGGTGGTCACTGATGGGTGACGGGTGACTGGTGGTGGTCACTGATGGGTGACTGGCGGTGGTCACTGATGGGTGCCACGTGTCTGGCGGTGGTCACTGATGGGTGACGGGTGTCTGACGGTGGTCACTGATGGGTGACCGGTGTCTGTCGGTGATCACTAATGCGTGACGCTGACTGGCGGTGGTCCCAGATGCGTGACGGGTGACAGGTGCCTGGCGGTGGTCACTGATGTGTGACAGGTGACTGGCGGTGGTCACTGATGGGTGATGGGTGACTGGCGGTGGTCATTGATGGGTGACGGGTGTCTGGTGGTGGTCACTGATGGGTGACTGGTCACGGTCACTGATGGGTGACTGGCGGTGGTCACTGATGGGTGACGGGTGACAGGCCACGGGTGACTGGTGGTGGTCACTGAAGGGTGACGGGCCATGGTCAGTGATGGGTGACAGGCCACGGTTAGTGTTGGGTGACAGGCCACTGATGTGTGGCGGTTGACACAACACGGTAACTGATGGGTGGCACGCCACGGTCACTGATGGGTGTCGGGTGACAAGCCACGGTCACTGATGGGTGACGGATGACATGCCGCGTTCACTGACTGGTGACACACCACGGTCAGTGATGGGGGACGGGTGACACGCCACGGTCAGTAATGGGTGACAGGTGATACGCCACGGTCAGTGATGGGTGACTTGTGACACTCCATGGTCAGTAATGGGTGACGGGTGACACGCCACGTCCAGTGATGGGTGACAGGTGCACTTTATGATGGCAGTATGATGACAGGTACACTTTATGATGACAAGTACACTTTATGGGGGCAGATGGGGTGACTGTTGGGTGACTGGTGCATTGGGGAGGCAGGGGGGCAGTGTCAGTGTGTTTTTTCTTTACAGATCAGTAACTCACTGATCCTAACTCTTCTCTCCTCACACTGGAAACTAAAATAAAACTACTCACAAAGCCTCTAGCTCAAAGAGGATCTCACTGGGGTCCCTGCTGGCTGAAGTGTTTCGAAGGTAATCCTTCTTCATCAGAGCCCAGGTGAGGTCCTCCTCCAGCTAGAGGCTTCGACGAAGTTGGGAGTTTGCAGCCACTTGTAGTAGCTTGATGTGCGAGCGTACTACCTACATTTGTGAGTAGTTTTATTTTATTTATCATTTTTAATAAATTCTTATTAGATAATGCGGCCAGGGCGACCTGTTTTTATTTTCTAAGAAATTTATTTCTATTTGTGTCCATATTGCAGAATTTTTGTCCTTTTCTGTCCGGTGAAGTGGAGGATAAATGGATGGATGAATGAATGGAATTAATTTTCTGACGAAATTATTGTATCTATGTTGCTTTGTCTCTTCCCCCTTAATTTTTACATAAAATAATATGTTATTGTATTTGCCGCTGTTGTTTTTTTTTGTGCGAGGATATATAGTGATTCTCTGTACTGATATTTTATTTTTATTATTTATCAGCTATTAGCTTTCAAAATATTTGAACAGTGGATCCTGAAGAAGCCCTCACTCTGGGCGAAACGCCGTCAATCAAGATTCATACAGCTCTTGGGATTTATCCCTATGTGGAACTTTTGTACTGTATGTTAAAGTGGTATACACAATATGTTTTTTATAGGATGTTTTCCTCTATAGAAGGATGGATGGATGTATAGATGGATGGAGGGATAGATGGGTGGATGGATAGATGAATATAAGGATGGATGGATTTAAAGATGGATGAACGGATAGATGAATGGATGGATGGATAGATGAATAGAAGGATGGATGGATTTGTAGATGGGTGAAGGGACAGATGGGTGGATGAATAGAAGGATGAATGGATTTAAAGATGGATGAAGGGATAGATGGGTGGATGGATAGATGAATAGAAGGATGGGTGGATGGATAGATGGGTGGATGGATAGAAGAATAGAAGGATGGATGGATTTAAAGATGGATGAAGGGATAGATGGGTGGATGGATAGAAGAATAGAAGGATGGATGTATTTATAGATGGGTGGATGGATAGATGGGTGGATGGATAGAAGAATAGAAGGATGAATGGATTTATAGATGGGTGGATGGATAGAAGAATAGAAGGATGGATGGATTTATAGATGGGTGGATGGATAGATGGGTGGATGGATAGAAGAATAGAAGGATGGATGGATTTATAGACGGGTGGATGGATAGATGGGTGGATGGATAAATGAATAGAAGGATGGATGGATTGATGGATTTATAGATGGATGGAGGGATAGATGGGTGGATGGATAGATGAATAGAAGGATGGATGGATTTATAGATGGGTGGATGGATAGAAGAATAGAAGGATGAATGGATTTAAAGATGGATGAAGGGATAGATGGGTGGATGGATAGAAGAATAGAAGGATGAATGGATTTATAGATGGGTGGATGGGTAGAAGAATAGAAGGATGGATGGATTTATAGATGGGTGGATGGATAGATGGGTGGATGGATAGAAGAATAGAAGGATGGATGTATTTATAGATGGATGGAGGGATAGATGGGTGGATGGATAGAAGAATAGAAGGATGGATGGATTTATAGATGGGTGGATGGATAGATGGGTGGATGGATAGATGGGTGGATGGATAAATGAATAGAAGGATGGATGGATTGATGGATTTATAGATGGATGGAGGGATAGATGGGTGGATGGATAGATGAATAGAAGGATGGATGAATTTATAGATGGGTGGAGGGATAGATGGGTGGATGGATAGAAGAATAGAAGGATGGATGGATTTATAGATGGATGGAGGGATAGATGGGTGGATGGATAGAAGAATAGAAGGATGGATGGATTGATGGATTTATAGATGGATGAAGGGATAGATGGGTGGATGGATAGATGAATAGAAGGATGGATGGATTGATGGATTTATAGATGGATGGAGGGATAGATGGGTGGATGGATAGATGAATAGAAGGATGGATGGATTTATAGATGGGTGGATGGATAGATGGGTGGATGGATAGATGGGTGGATGGATAGAAGAATAGAAGGATGGATGGATTTATAGATGGGTGGATGGATAGATGGGTGGATGGATAGATGGGTGGATGGATAGAAGAATAGAAGGATGGATGGATTTATAGATGGATGGAGGGATAGATGGGTGGATGGATAGATGAATAGAAGGGTGGATGGATTGATGGATTTATAGACGGATGAAGGGATAGATGGGTGGATGGATAGAACAATAGAAGGATGGATGGATTTATAGATGGGTGGATGGATAGATGGGTGGATGGATAGATGAATAGAAGGATGGATGGATTTATAGATGGGTGGATGGATAGATGGGTGGATGGATAGATGGGTGGATGGATAGAAGAATAGAAGGATGGATGGATTGATGGATTTATAGATGGATGGAGGGATAGATGGGTGGATGGATAGATGAATAGAAGGGTGGATGGATTGATGGATTTATAGACGGATGAAGGGATAGATGGGTGGATGGATAGAACAATAGAAGGATGGATGGATTTATAGATGGATAGAGGGATAGATGGGTGGATGGATAGATGAATAGAAGGATGGATGGATTTATAGATGGGTGGATGGATAGATGGGTGGATGGATAGAAGAATAGAAGGATGGATGGATTTATAGATGGGTGGATGGATAGATGGGTGGATGGATAGAAGAATAGAAGGATGGATGGATTTATAGACGGATGAAGGGATAGTTGGGTGGATGGATAGATGAATAGAAGGATGGATGGATTGATGGATGAATAGATGGATGAATCTGTCAGCAATGTGACCAAAGCTTTTTTGGCCATACTTCTCTTGTGGGCCACTCACTTTTGCTCTCCTGTGACTCAGTATCAGCTGACGGGAGGCTAAAGCCTGCTGTCCGCTGATGTTACAGAGCTGCTCAAGGTTTTGGAAGGATCCTGACAATGTGGTTCTTACCAGCAGCTGGCTCATCCTCTCAGCATACCCATGAGAACCGGAGCCAACTACTCCCACCTCTCTCCAGTCCAGCATTCCCCTCCAGTGATTGCTGGATGGGCAGAGCAGAGAGTGGTGACTGACGGTCTCTGCTCTCTGCTCAGAGCAGACCGAGATTGCTCAGTTCTGGGGCTTAAAGCCAGCGGGGGACGATGCTGCAGCAGGGAGGTAAGTATGTCTGTTTGTTTCATATTCCTTTCCCCACACTTCTCCTTTAAAGTGATTGTAAAGGTTCACATTTTTTAAAATAAAAATAACAAACATGTTATACCTACCTACTCTGTGGAAGGGTTTTGCACAGAGCAGCCCCGATCCTCCTCTTCTGGGGTGCCCCGTTGGTGCTCCTGGCTCCTCCCCTTCATTGGGTGCCCCCACGGAGAGCCGCTTTCCATCGGCGCATTTCCAAGTCCCACTGCTGCGTCCATTGACACAGACAGGGGGACTCGGCCCCACCCCCGGCTTCTGTGTCACTGGATTTGATTGACAGCAGAGGGAGTTAATGGCTCCTGCTGCTATCAATCTATCCAATGATGACAGAGACAGTGGCTGGAGCTGCTGGGCTCATGCACATCGTTGGAACAGATGGGCTCAGGTAAGAAAAAGGGGGGCTCTGGGGGAAGCTGCAGCAAAGAAGGTTTTAGACATGTGCACTGCCGAAAAATGTGTTTGTATTCATTGTTTCATTCTTTTTTGTTTTTTTCTAATTTTTCAGATCATTCGTTATGATAGAAATTCGTTATTTCGAATAAATTCATAACTTCGGAAAAATTTGAAATTCGGGATTTCAAAAAATTAGAAAACTCAAAAATCCGAAAATTCAAAAATTCGAACAGTCGAAAATCCAAAAATAAGAACGAAAATCAGAAATTTCTTAAGAATGAAAATCCAAAAATAGAGAAGAAAATTAAAACATTTGAAAACCTGAAATAATAACTAACTAGCTAACTAATAGTAGCTAACTATGAAATTATAGGTATTGGAATTTCCTTTCAAATTTGGCTGTTTGTGAACGTAACGAATATGAATTTACCCGAAGTTATGAATTATCCAAAATATGCCGCATCTAAACAAATGAAACATACCGAATTAATAATAATAAGAAATAATAATAATAAAAAGTGTTTTATTATTTATTATTATTAATTTGTTACGTTCCATTTGTTTAGATGCGGCATTCCTTATTTCGTATTTGTTACGTTCACTAACAGCCAAATTTGAAAGGAATTTCCTATACCTATAATTTAATAGTTAGTAATAGTTATTATTAATTAGTTAATTATTATTTTGGATTTTCGAATTTAGGGTTTTCGAAATTTCGCTCTTATTTTTGGAAAAATTTCTTAAATGGGTTTTCGTTAATTTGAATTTTTCGGAATTAACAAATCTGTAGAATTTCTTCCAAAAATGAATTTGGAACGAAATGAATTGCAGATGTCTAGAAGGTTTCTCACCTTAATGCATAGAATGCATTAAGGTGAGAAACCTTGAGACTTTACAATCCCTTTAGGGCACTTTCACCTCCTTCCTGCCCAGGCCATTTTTCAGCTTTCAGCGCTGTCGCACTTTGAATGACAATTGCGCGGTCATGCTACACTGTACCCATATGACATTTTTATCATTTTCTTCACACAAACAGAGCTTTCTTTTGGTGGTATTTAATCACTGCTGGGATTTTTATTTTTTTGTAAAAAAAGACCGAAAATGTTGAAAAAAAATTTTTTTTCTTAGTTTCTGACAGTAAATTTTGTAAATAACGGAAAATCTCTTATCACATACTTACCGTAATTTTCCTTTCCTGATGGACTCCATGGCAGCATACGTATGGGTTAATCCTGCCTCCTCTCCACTCCTATAGGACCCCACTCCCATAAATTTGGGCTCATAGCTAGAGGCCGTGTTCCGTAAATAGCCTACTCCTGACACTGGGGTGGGAACTCCTGCTGCCATGGAGTCCATCAGGAAAGGAAAATTACGGTAAGTATTTGATAGGAAATTTTCACAGACTCCATGGCAGCATACGTATGGGATTTAACTAGCCATACACCTCATGGGCGGGCAATGCTGCACCAAAGGCTTTAATTTGTACCATCAACAGACAGGCCCTTCAAGCCACAATAAACAGAGGATAACAAAGCAGGTTCTGTATAGTAATGAGCCCTAAATGTATTGATTGAGGGCCACAAGGCCACCCTACGGACTACATTGGGAACCACATCCTGCGAAGCTGCCCGAGATGTAGACACACTTCTGGTTGGGCGAGTGGTCACCACCTCCAGAGAGCCAAGTCCTCAGCTCTGAGCCTGTTGGATGGCCCGGACAACCCTTGCCACCCTCATCCTAGATGAGGCACGTTTCCCATATTCTTTTTGGCAAAGAATGAACAAGCATTCTAAAGCCTGAAGGAAGCTATAGCTTGCAGATATAATAATATCTAAGAGATTCCTAGAACCAAATAAAAGGCCATCTTATAGATAGCTCAGATTTGTTTTTCACTTGCCAAGTCACTCATAGTAGTGCAAAAGTCAGATCACTTATTTGTAAAAGAAAGGGTATTGCTGAGAGCCAAACTCAGGATTCCACAACATGACCTCTCCCATGTCTAAAGGACATATGTTAGTACTCTAAAGGTTAGCAGAACAATTCCTTGGTAACCATAAAATGATGCCATCTTGAGATTCGAGTCGAGCATAGGCAACAGCACCACCCACTCTGGAAAGAGTCTTAAGAAAGGTTCTCCATGGCGATGCCTCAGTTTGAGGCTTTATATGCCGACCTGATAGCCACGAGAAAGGTCTTAATAGGGACCATCTTAGAATACTGTGCTCCAATTCCAGAGGGAGTCGAGAACAAGAGGGAGGAACCATTTGGGAAGCCTCTGCCCACTCCAAAGTCTGAGCCTAGGTTGCGAAAGAAGGTCTGGCATGAGGGGAATGGGCTCTGGTTTCCGGTAGCTGATCCGCGCTAACACAGGGAGCCATGGCGAATACGGCATTTCTGCCTCTACCTCCCCGACTTCTGTTTTGAATCTTCACAAAAACCCAAGGTTGACCGTAACAGGAAGAATCGCATAGGTCCCGCTGCATAACCAATAAAACGTCAGGCCCCAGTCCTGAAGCCTTGGAGATACCAGCCCTGCGTATATGTTAGCAGATATCATGATATCATGCGTTGGAAGCTTTTCGAGTGATATACTTTACAGTATCCTTTACTTTCATGCAGAAATAGCAGCACATGTCTTCTAGCATGGAGATAGGAACAGGAACTATACAAGCGCACACTTAGATACAGAAGGTACATCCTGTGATAATATTATAACACAGAATACACACTAATACTGTAGTGCCACCTACTGGTAAAGACAGTTATAATGTATATATGTAGTTTACAGTACCAAACCACTTTACTGTTGTACTTTCAACAGTATAAAACTTCTCCAGCTTCTTGGTACACAGGCAGACAAACGGATTGATTTTGGACTGGCCCCCCAGGGACCAACCTGAAAACCACCACATGGAGAGACCATTTGTTGCGTTGGACTCCGGAAAGAAAGCTTTTTAGAATCATTCAGGATTCCAGGGACACAAACCGATGAGATGTCGGTTAAATTCTCCTGAGTCCAAGGCATAACTGGCTTGTAGGGTACAGCAGGCTGCCAGTAATTTCAGAATGTTTGCACACTCTCGTGAAACTGACAGCCCCACCTGTCCTGCATTATCCCCGATAGGTAGTAAGTCCCCCCGTTTTGTACAAACATGATTGTGAAGCAGGAGATGGGGCAATGGAATGGCCAATAAATACCTTTCTCCGTTGCAGCCACCTAGGGCTCTCTCGGGACTGAGGCCATGTAGATGACCTGCATTCTACTTCCTGGCTCCCGCTGCTGGGGAAAACCCCTTCTTGAAGGGCCGCATTCTCTAGAGTGTCCACTTGACCATTGGCTACATAGACACCATAGTGTCGATAATTTTAGATACTGAAAGGTGCGCAGGTGGGAAGAAGACTGACCTAGATGAGAAATGTTTTTGGTGTGAGGTCTATAGCTGGCCTCTGCAAGCCGCTCTTTATGACCATGAAGTGGGGCAAGTGCATGCCCAGAAATCTTTCGCCTTCTGGGACTGGCACAGTAACACTTTGCGACACCAGAGACCTTACATAAAACAAGAGTATCTGTCTCTTTACCTTGGAGTAAGGTAAATCAGGGAAAACAAAACTGAGCTGAGGAGGAAATCCGAAGGCCCATGCCTATCCTGAAACAACCGTTTTAAAGTTCCAACAGTCGAGACCCCAACTCGGCTTCTCGGAAACTCGAGGTCAGGTTCACTTAGCAGACATTTGAGGGGACACCTGGCCTCTTCACCAGCTCTTCCCAAAAACCTGACCTGGTCTGTAAAGCGGGCGACCCCCGCACACTCTGAACATGGTCTTCTAGACCACGTATTCTTTCAGCCTAGCAGGAGGCAAAACCCAACTGTGGCCCAGGCATGCGCTGAGTCCCTGGGCAGGAGTAACCCAGGGACACTAGGCCGGAAGAGAGAGCGGTGGATTGAAACGCAGGTGCGCTCAAACCGCCACAGGCTGGAAGACATTAAAGCCAGAAAAAAAAAAAAAGACAGACAAACAGATAAACGCACAAACTACTGCCATGGAGTATGCAATAACAAGGTATACATCACCGCACACGGCATCCCCCACGATTACGCCTGGATACAGAAGATGCTGTTGCTGCATGGGCTCAGGGTGTTTATGGCCGCCTGTTCTTAGCTAGGCTATTAGGCCGTACTGCTGCTTTGCCTGCCAATGGCCAGGCTTGAGCTCTTCATGGCACCGCATCCATCACCCTTCTCCACCCCGCTCATGGCTGGGGGTTGCTGGAGATTACACATGATGCCACATTCATCACCCCTCTTCACCCCACTCACAGCTGGGGACTGCTAGGGATTTACATGGGACCACATCCATGGCCCTTCTCCTCCCCGCTCATAGCTAGGGCTGCTGGAGATTTCACATGGCACCGCATCCATCACCGCCAACGGTTGGGAATTGCTGGAGACGCCACATGACAGCTTGCCGAACAACCAGGTCTCGATCGTGGACACTTTATCCAAGGTAAGACTTCAATCATTCTGGTCTTCAGGAGGAGGACAAAAAAAGAACACGCCTCTGGCTCTGAGCCTAAATTTATGGGAGTGGGTTCCTATAGGAGTGGAGAGGAGGCGGGATTAACCCATACGTATGCTGCCATGGAGTCTGTCAGGAAAAGTAATTTTTCTCCTTCACTGATGGGCGCTGATGGGGTTGCACTGAAGTTGGATTACCTAGGATCCATGTAATAGTCCCAGTTAGATCTAATTTATTTACATATGTATAGGAACGGTATGTGTGTGACCCCGGGTGATGTTTTTAACTGACAGCGTTGTCACTTTTATCTGTTGTCAAGTGTCATTGGTTTTCATTTAATTGTTGGACTAATAAAATTTAACCTTTTCAGTATATGCCACTGGATTTTACCTTCCCTCTCCCTTGGAGTTACAGACCCACTCCCGGGCAGGGTTCTGTCCTCTTTCCATATTTGCTATCAAGTTGCACTGATGGGCACTGATCAGGTGGCACTTATGGCCACTGATAAGGCGGCACTTATGGGCACTGATGAGGAGGCACTAATATGCCGCACCGATGGGCACTGATAGGTTGCACTGATATGCAGCACTGATTAGCACTGATAGCTGGTACTAATGGGCACTGATAGACGGCACTGGTGGGCACTGATAGGTGGCACAGATAGGCGGCACTGATGGGCACGGGTGGATGGCACTGATGAGCTCTGATGGACGGAAATGATGGACAGCATTGATCGGTAGCACTGATGGGCATTGATGGTCAGCACTGATGAGCAGGCACTGATGGGCACTGAAAGGCAGCAGTGACTGGCATCACTAATGGAGGCTAATTGGTGTCACTGATTGGTGTCACTGAAGGGCACTGATGGGCATTGATTTGTGGCGCTGGGGGGCTTTACTTTACTTTACTGATGATACCCTGATTACATGTACTGATGTGCCCTGCGAGGAGATGCTGCTGATCAGCTCTCCTCGCCACACACTCTGTCAGTGTGAGGCGATGAGAGCCGATCACCAGCATTTCCACATTTACATGTGACCGGCTGTGATTGAACACAGCCAATCACATGGTTAAGGAGCCACGTGATTGGCTCTTTACAGAGATCGGATGACAGCGGCTGTTCGGATGCACCGTCATATGACGTCCACCCAGAAGGAGAGCCACACCGCTCCTCTGTCATTTGACGGTGGGTAGGCGGCAAGTGGTTAAAGTGTTACTAAACCCACAACAGTAAAATCAGTCTGTATATGCAGTAAAACATGCTTGTTATACTCACTGTGGACCCTAAGGGGTTAATCCTCTGCATTGAGTAGAAAGGCTGTTTGATCCTGTCTTCTCGGATCTTCTCCTTTTTCCACTGTCCTAAATCCATCTCCTGACAGAAGAGAGCACTCTGCACATGCTCAGTTTGGTGTGTATTGCTAGAAAGTTTTTTTCTTGGGAGGCTGCATGTGATCAGCACAGGGCCAATCAGCACTGTCCAGACAGAGGGTCAGGGATCCTGCAGCCTCATAGGACAGTCAGAGCAGAATGAAAATTCCTCCTACAAGCTTTAACCAGACACTGATAGAAGTCACAAGACTGCTATATACTGCTGATGAGAAAGGTATTTAGGGGTTTATATTTACTAAAATAATAGCATTTCCATGTTCTGTGTACTGTGGGAGACCAGATATAGTGAATGCAGGCTCCTGGGTTTAGTAACACTTTAAGTTGGTGACAGGTCCTCTTTATGTTTTATTGCCCTTTTAGCTGTGCATGGCACTCATATCTTTAGATCTGGGCTCACTGACATAACATGTGGGCGGGTGACGTTTTGAAGTTTTGGTTGGGGGAGGTTTGCGGAAAACACTTGTCTGTCACCTCCTGTTCGCTGTGGCATGTGGGTGACATAGTGGCTGAGGTGACTTTCTGCCCTCTGACTGTGCCAGCTCCGGGTCTACACAGTGATCTCTATAATGTCACAGATCTAATGGCTGCAGTGACAACATAGAGAAAAACTCCACCCAAAACTATGTACTGGAAATTTTTCTGGGTGCAAATTTGTCTATGTGACCAAAGTGTTCCTCACACAATACAATGTGATTGTATGATCTCTATACCATCTCCTTTAGATTTACCAAAACTACCTACTTAATCTGTGTCCAATCAGGCAGGCACTTGCGCTACACAGTGGGTGGTAGAAACATAGAAAATTGATGGCAGAAAAAAGACCAAGGGGTCCATTGAATTTTTTTTTTTTTTTTTTTTACTGCTTGCCGACCACCCTATGGCAGATTTGCTGCTACAGGGCGGCCATTCTGTGCGGAATCGCATATATACAGTATATATGAGTCTGCACTCCCGGGTAGGGGGCACGTGCACCACTTCTGCTGGGATTAGTCACAGTAGAAGCTGATCAGCAGGTGCCGGCCAATGGATGTCTGACGGCACCAGCTGCTTCAGAGCTCTGTCCCAACAGCGGGGATGTGATGAATTTTGTGTCCCTGCAAAGCAGGGAAAAAATCCATCATATCCCTTAGTGAAAGTAGCACACCTAGTACACAAAAACACTGGCTAGGCACACAGTTAACTCTTTGATCGCCCTATGTTTAACCCCTTCCCAGCCAGTGTCATTAGTACAGTGCATATTTTTAGCACTGATCACTGTATTGGTGTCACTGGTTCTCACAAAGTGTCAAAAGTGTCAGTTAGTGTCGGGATGTCGCTACAATATCACAGTCCCACTATAAGTCACTGCCACCATTACTGATATAAAAAAAAAATTCAGTATATATATTTTATGTAGGAGAATACATATTGGCTTAAATTTATGAAGAAATTCAATTTTTTACATTTTTTATTGGAAATATTTTATAGCAGAAAGTAAAAAATATTGTTTTTTATTTTTCAAAATTGTCGGTCCTTTTTTGTTCATAGCGCAAAAAAGATAAATAAAAACCCAGTGGTGATCAAATACCACTGAAAGAAAGCTCTATTTGTGGGGAAAAAAAAAATAAAATAAATATAATTTGGGTACAGCGTCGTACGACCGCAAAATTGTCAGTGCCGTATTGCAAAAAATGGCCTGGTCATGAGGGGGGTAAATCTTTCAGAGGTCAAGTTTATACATGGGTTTTTTTTTTGTTTGTTTGCTAACTTTTTGTCTGTCTATAGATCTGTGTTTGTCCCAAGCATGTTTGAAGCCATGCTTAAATGCCTCCAAAGTGGCTAGCGGTATATCTAATGGAGATTGTACAATCAGATTGTATAGCGTATGGCCAGTTTAAAGGGTTCTCTATTTTTCCTGTGTTAGACTTGGTTCACATCTTAAGCCTCGTACACACGGGACGACGATCGTATACACAGGTCGTGCTAACGACCGTTGTATGCGATATCGATCGTTCGTATGCGCGATTAGAACAGTCGAACATACGACGGTCGTACAAGGGAGTTGTATGAGCAAACTAGAATACGTGGTCGTACCAACAAACGGTCATACGACCGTTGTATCGTGTGTACAGAGCAGTTGATACAACAAGTTGTATTGTGCAAAACACGCATGCTCAGAAGTCAGGAACGGCCGGATGCTAATTGCATGCACCTGAACGTTCTTTCTGTGCTCGTACGATCGTGTAGTGCAGTCAGTATGCAAGTTACATTATGCAACATACGATTTGCGACGATCGTACGTACGATCGTCATCCTGTGTGTACGAGGCTTAATGGTGTTTTCATCCTATATAACAAAGTCCACAAGGATGTTTAATCATGTGAACCACACAGCTGCTCAAACATAAAAAAAACCCTTAATTTCATATTCTTCCCCACTGTGCGGATGGGTGAATGTACTCTTTTTGTTCATAGAGGGTGCATACAGGACAGACAAGGACAATATCCTGGTTTCCTTGGACCCAAGTACATTCTTCCTTTCTATTGCAATTGTAGCTCTTTACTACTCTAAAGCCCCGTACACACGGTTCGACGATCGCATACAACAGGTCGTACTCACGACCGTTGTATGCAATATCGATCGTTCTTATGCGCGATTTGAACAGTCGAACATACGATGGTCGTACAAGGGAGTTGTATGAGCAAACTAGAAAACTTGGTCGTACCAACAAGCTCTCATACGTACGTTGTATCGTGTGTACAGAGCAGTTGGTACAACAAAGTTGTATTGTGCAAAACACGCATGCTCCAAAGTCAGGAATGGCCGGATGCTAATTACATGCACCTGAATGTTCTTTCCCCGGCCGTACGATCGTGTAGTGCAGTCAGTATGCTGCATACAACTGCCAACGTACGATTCGACGCAATAGTACGTGCGATCGTCTAACCGTGTGTACGGGGCTTTACCCTTTTTGTTCTTTCTTTGTGAAAGGGTTACAAAGGTGTTATCTGAAACTCATTAATCTGTGGTTGGAAAAGTAGAAGTTTTTAACCTTAACCACTTGCTTACTGGGTGCTTAAACCCCTCTCCTACCCAGACCAATTTTCAGCTTTCAGCGCTGTTGCACTTTGAATGACAATTGCGCGGCCGTGCTACACTGTACTCATATGAAATTGCTTTCTTTTGGTGGTATTTAATCACTGTTGGGTTTTTTATTATTTTTATTTTTTGCTAAAAAAGCGAAAAAAGACTGAACCCCCCCCCCCAGTTTCATAGTTTGTTATAAAATCTTGAAAACATGTAATTTTTCTCCTTCATTGATGTGCACTGATGAGGCTGCATGGATGGGCACTGATAGGCTGCACTGATGAGCACTGATAAGCGGCACTGATGAGCACTGATAAGTGGCACTGATGTGCACTGATGAGGTGGCACTGATGGGCACTGAAAGGTGACACTGATGGGTGGCACTGATGGGCCCTGATGGACGGCACAGGTAGGTGGCACTGATAGCTGGCACTGATAGGCAACACTGATGGGCACGGGTAGGCATTGCTAGGTGACACTGATAGGCAGCACTGATTGGTGGCACTGATGACGAGGCACTGATGACCAGCACTAGTGGGCATTGATAAGGTGGCACTGGTGGGCAAAGGTAGGTGACACTGTGGGCACTGGTAGGTGGCACTGTGGGCACTGGTAGGTGGCACTGGTGGGTACTGATAGGTAGTGATAACGTGAGGGAACAAAAAAAAAATTACGAATTTTCTGTTTACATCATGCGATCAGCTGGCATTGGCTGACAGCTGATCACGTGGTAAGGGGCCGGTATCTGTGATCAGCCGAGTTTCATAGACTCGTTAATCACAGAGCGCGCCATGCACGTCCCCGCAGGGCCACGCAAACAGCACATGCTCGGGAGGACATCTATTAACAGCCTCCCGGCAATTAAGGCCTGCGCTGTAGCCATCATTTGGTCACTGGCACCATTTATAGTTCTACTGGAGTGCTCTCGCGGATGAGTGAGTGAAACCTTCACAGGGATTGTTTAACTTCATTTTCACCTAAACAATCCTCCTTTAACCACTTCAATACCAGGCACTTCCCCCCTTACAGCCCAGACCAATTTTCAGCTTTTAGTGCTATCACATTTTGAATGACAATTCAAAATTTTGAAAAAAACAGTTTTTCTTTGTATCTGTCATAAAACTTTGTAAATAAGGACATTTTCTCCTTCACTGATGGGCACTGATGAGGCTGCACTGACAGGCACTGATGAGGCAGTACTGAGGTGGCACTGATATGCACTGATGATGAGGCACTTATATGTAGCACTGATGGGCACTGATAGGCAGTACTGATATGTAGCACTGATGGGCACTGATAAGTGACACTGATGGGGAGTCATAGGCAGCATTGATGGGCACTGATAAGTGGCACTTGGCACTGATAAGTGGCACTGATAGGTGGCACTGGTGGGCACTCATAGGCATCACTGATAGAGGGCATTGTTAGGTGGCACTGATAAGAAAGCACTGGCAGGCATCACAGATGGGCACAGTGCCATCCCTATAGTACACTGTATGCCCCTTACCTGATGGTCTTGGGTGGGCTCCCTGGTGGTCCTGGGTGGCAGTCCTAGGGGAGCTGCACTGATAAACAATCAGCACAGACGATACAAGGCTCTTCCTGTTTACACTGTGCTCAGCCATGATTGGTCACGGCTGATCACGTGGTAAAGAGCTTCCAACAGAGTCTCTTTACCAAGATCGGTAACCACCGATCGCCGCAATTGCGCGTTATCTGGCCGGATGTCATATGACGTCCGGTTAGGATAACTGAACCCCACTCGGCCGTCATTTATCTATAGGCTGGGTGGGAAGTGGTTAATCACTTCAGCCCTGGAAGGATTTGCCCCCTTAATGGCCAGGCCATTTTTGCGATATGCCATTGCGTCGCTTTAACTGACAATTGCATGGTCATGTGACATTGTACCCAAACAAAATTTACATCCTTTTTTTCCCCATAAATAGAGATTTCTTTTGGTGGTGTTTGATCACCTCTGCGGTTTTTATTTTTTGCACTATAAACAAAAAACCGACAATTTTGAAAAAAAAATCTATATTTTTTACTTATGCTGCAATAAATATCCAAAAAAATGTAAAAAAAAAATTTCTTCATCAGTTTAGGCCGATATGTATTCTACATATTTTTGGTAAAAATAATCCCAATAAGCGTATATTGATTGTTTTGAGCAAAAGTTATAGAGTCTACAAAAAAGGGATATATTTATGGCATTTTTATTCTTTTTTTTACTAGTATTGGCGGCAATCAGCGATTTTTATTGGGACTGCGACATTGCGGCGGACAGATCAGAAACTTTTGACACTTTTTAGGGACTAATGACATTTATACAGCGATCAGAGCTTTAAATAGCCACTGATTACTGTACAGGGAAGGGGTTAAACTGTAGGGGGTGATCAAGGGGTTAACTGTATTCTCTATGTGTGTTCTAACTGTGTGGGGGCTGGACTGCCAGGGACATGACAGCTCTCACTGTTCCCGATCACTGGAAATAGTAGATCACAGTCATGTCCCCTGACAGAACGGGGATCCACCATGTTTACATTGGCAGATCCCCATTCTGCCTCTCTAGTAGGCGATCGCGGGTCACCGGTGGACATCGAATCCGCCAGACCCCCGGGCACACTCATGGAGCACGCAGTGGGTGCACGCCACCGGCAAATCGTGCATGCACGGTCGACGTACCAGTAAAACTTCAGCGGCTGGTCGGGAAGCGGTTAAGTTAGAAAATGTATCTAACAGATTCATCTCTCAAGAGCTGCATGAACTATAGCTAGCCATACATGTAGAGATTTACTTAAAGATTTTGAGATCCATGAATTCCCCCCATCCATTGTTAACACCATGGATGGATGAATCTCCTACTGCCGGCTATTGTATTCTGACAACTGGCTGTCACAATACCTGAACATTGACAACATTGCATTCGCTGCAGTCACTGTTCAGCCAACATTTTTCCACCTGGCTGCTTTAATTTCTCAAAATTTGTCTAGCAGTGTGGCATCGGGAGGGCCACTCACAACTCAAATTTTGACCAAGTCACAGGAGTCAGGTGAAATTTATGCCATGTATGGCCAACTTTAGTTAGCTGAATATCACAGATTGCAAGGGTTACCAACCATGGGTATAAAGGTCCTGTGCACATGGGCGTGCATGCATCTCTGTGCGGATCCTAGTTTTTGACATCTGCGCTCATTCAGTTTTTTTTGTCTGCAGTAGTCCTGTATTGGATCACTGGGCAGCCAGATGAAAATGGACCTATGTCTGTTAACCGGTTCAGGTCCACCCCATAGCAGTTTTACTGCTACAGGACAGCACCTGTGTGCCAGATCACGTATAAATATGTGATCCAGCTTCCTTCTGCTGTGATCACATACAATGGGAGCCCAGTGGCAAACCCAATGTCTGATGGCACACGCCGATGATAGAGAGAGGCAGAACGGTGGTCTGCCTATGTAACAAAGGCAGATTGCCGTTCTGTCAGTAGGGAAGGCATGGATTCTGTGTTCTTGCAAAGCAGGGAGATGGATCCATGCCAGGGTTGCCAACCACCTGCAGCATTTTTTACTGACAAAACATGGGGAAATTACTGACGGCACACTTTTTTTTACTGGCAACCTGAAAAATGACAAAACTCCTATTGAAAACTAACACAATCAATATTTGAACAGTATAAACACAATATGTAAACATGGGCAATACCCATAACAGGTAATTTTGCCTGATTTACACTTAACAAGTCAACACAGCATGACAAATTATCAGCCCCTGATATTTACTGACAGTTGTAAAAAAATTACTGATTTTTACAAACTGTCAGTAAATTTAGTAGTAGTTGGGATGTGTACCGCGCTTATGGGTTTGTGTAATAGACTGCTGCCCTCCAGGGATTCCCTCCCGCAGGTGGGATATGTGATGGATAAGGGTGGTGCTTGGATGTGGCGCTGTCTTAATGGTGGGAAGTAGGTGTGTACTTTATGTGCTGTGGTCATATGTTCCAACGGGGTATATATCTAACTCCCCAATTAAAGTGCTTGTGTGTAAATAGGCATATAAAAATCATAAGGTGCAAAGGTTTGATTTCTTCTAGTACTTAAAAATTAATTGTAATCAAGATAAAAGATGTGAGAGCAATATTGTTGAAGTGTAGGTTTGTGCAAAATGTGATGTAATAAATTATCTCTGACAATAATAGTTTAGAAAGTGTTTTTTCGCAAGTGCTAGTACCAATGTGCTAGTATTTTGAAATTCTTAGTATAACTTTAATATATTCACTTTGGTGGTTAATATTCTCTAGTACATCCTAGACCAGTAATTCTTAATAGATATGAGCTACATACAGGCTATCATTGATTATATCTTCAGTAAAGGTATTAAATATATATCAGCAATGTTCTTTATAGATCTTTATGGTGATTAAGAATGCATAAAACAGTCCATACGACTATATATAAATTATG
>BLSH010474978.1:152227-193837 GCA_018402905.1 Glandirana rugosa | reverse complement strand
CCCCCCCCCCCCCCCCCCCCCCCCCCCCCCCCCCACCAAAATGCACCTTCGCCTATGTACACAAAAATCCCTGACTGTACTGCAATACCTGTGTACTGGCTACCTGTGTACTGGCTACCTGTGTACTGACTGCAATACCTGTGTACTGGCTACTTGTGTACTGACTGCAATACCTGTGTACTGGCTGCAATACTTGTGTACAGGCTACCTGTGCACTGGCAGTAATACCTGTGTACTGGCTACCTGTGTACTGACTGCAATATCTGTGTACTGGCTGCAATACCTGTGTACTTGCTACATACTGTGTTACTGGCTGCAATATACCCCACCTGTGATGCTGAGCTGTATACTGTGTCCTGTGATACTGAGCTGTATACTCCTGACACAATATGTGGAATACAGGGGACGGAGTGGATTCTATAAGGGGTGGGGCTTATGAGAAGTAGGAGGGGTCAAAAGGAAGGGCCGGGCCTGGCGCCCCCCATCCTAAAACTTCACCAGCCGCCACTGGTATAAACTCCACTGACAAGTACATTTAATTCTTCACTGCTGTAGCCATTTTTTGTAATTTGTTGCTCACAAGGTAAAATGCACATTTTAGGCCTGAGGATTACTCAACCACTTGCCGACCGCCCGCCACAGCGTGACGGCGACAAGGCGGCTCGTCATCGCGAACCGCCGTCACAGGACGGCGGCCGTGATAACTAGCATTGTGAGCGCGCGGGCACTGTGTTCGGGGGGGAGCGGGTGCGGCGGACTCGATGGTCCCCCCGCACTGAAAGAACGGAGGTCCGTGTAGGTAGACAGACCTCCGTTCTGTGAGAGGGGGAAGGGCTGTGATCACAGCCTTCCTCTACATGGAAGCTGTGATCACTTCCCTTCCCCTGCTAGGGCAGCCCACATACAGTAAGAACACGCCCAGGGAACATAGTTAAACCTTAGAGCACCCCCTGCAGGTTATCCCCTTCACTGCCAATGGCATTTACACAGTAATCAGTGCATTTTTATAGCACTGATCGCTGTATAAATGCCAATGGTCCCAAAAAAGTGTTAAAATGTTCCGACATGTCCGCTGCAATATCGCAGTACCGCTAAAAATCGCAGATCGCCACCATTACTAGTAAAAAATTAAAAAAAATAAAAACCCCAAAAATGAATTCTCATCATGCGTAAACGCGGCAACTTTTGCGCAAACCAACCAATAAACGCAGATTGCGATTTTTTTACCAAAAATATGAGGAAGAATATAAATTGGCCAAAACCGATGAAAAAAAAAGTTTTTTTATATTTTTTTTTTGGATTTGTATTTTATCAAAAAGTAATAAATTTGGGTCTTTTTGTAAAATGGTCGCTCTTCTTTTGTTTATAGCGGCAATCAGAAATGAAGCAGAGGGGATCAAATACCACCAAAAGAAAGCTCTATTTGTGGGAAAAAAAGGACACAAATTTTGTTTGGGTACAACGTCGCACGACCGCGCAATTCTCAGTTAAAGCAACGCAGCGCCGAATCGCAAAAAGTGCTCTGGTCCTAAAGTGTGAAATCCTTCCGGGGCTGAAGTGGTTAAACCCTCCACATATTATAAAAAAACACACTGAAATTAATTTTTACTGCACACAAACTCAACATCATATCCAATGTTTGGGGAAAATATAAAAGATGAGATTGTGTAGAGTAAATAGATATGACATATAACATAAGCGTTTAAATTTGTGTGCGCCTGTAAAATGGTACTTTTATAAATCTTTAGGGAATATTCACCTAGGGGTTCTATTTGAGCAAAATGACTGTGAACAAAATTGTTCATAGGCAACGTTTAAAATCCTTTACAGCTCATCATTCAAAAGTACAGTGAATTATGGCCCTAGAATTGTTGCTCTCATAATGACATGTGCAATATTTAATATACAGTGCCTTGAAAGAGTATTCATAGCCCTTACAACCAAAAATGTAAATGTATTTTATTGGGATTTTATGTGATACCAACACAAAGTGGCTCATAATTGTGAAGTAGAAGGAAAATGATAAATGATTTTCAGAGTTTTTTTACAAATAAATATGTGAAAAGTGTGGGTTACATTTGTAATCAGCCTGCCTGAGTCAATATTTTGTAGAACCGCCTTTCTCTGCAAGTCTTTTTGGGGATGTCTCTAACAGCTTTGCACATCTAGAGACTAAATTGTTTGCCCATTCTTCTCTGCAAAATATCTCAAGCTCTGTCAGATTGGATGGAGAGCGTCTGTGAACAGCAATTTTCAAGTCTTGCCACAGATTCTCAATTGGATTTAGGTCTGGACTTAGACTGGGGCATTCTAACACATGAATATGCTTTGATCTAAACCATTCCATTGTAGCTCTGGCTGTATGTTTAGGGTCGTTGTCCTGCTGGAAGGTGAACCTCCGCCCCAGTCTCAAGTCTTTTGCAGACTCTAACAGGTTTTCTTCTAAGATTGCCCTGTATTTGGCTCCATCCATCTTCCCATCAACTCTGACCAGTTTCTCTGTCCCTGTTGAAGGAAATCATCCCCACAACATGATGCTGCCACCACCATGTTTCACGGTGGGGATGGTGTGTTCAGGGTGATGTGCATTGTTAGTTTTCTGCCACACATAGCGTTTTGCTTTTAGGCCAAAAAGTTTTAGTCTCATCTGACCAGAGCACCTTCTTCCACATGTTTGCTGTGTCCCCCACATGGCTTCTTGCAAACTGCAAACGGGACTTCTTATGGCTTTCTTTCAACAGTGGCTTTCTTCTTGCCACTTTTCCATAAGTACAAGATTTATGGAGTGCACGACTAATAGTTGTCCTGTAGACAGATTCTCCCACTTGAGCTGTAAACCTCTGCAGCTCCTCCAGAGTTGCCATGGGCCTCTTGGCTGTTTCTCTGATTAATGCTCTCCTTGCCCGGCCTGCCAGTTTAAGTGGATGACCATGTCTTGGTAGGTTTGCAGTTGTGCCATAGTCTTTCCATTTTCGGATGATGGATTGAACAGTACTCAGTGAGATGTTAAAAGCTTGGGATATTTTTTTATAACCTAACCCTGCTCTAAACTTCTCCCCAACTTTATCCCTGACCTGTCTGGTGTGTTCCTTGGACTTCATGATGTTGTTTGTTCACTTAGGTTCTCCAGGTGGATTCTACAGGCATACCCCGCTTTACATACACTCACTTTACGTACACTTAAGAGTACGGACATACCCGCGAGTGTGCGTAAAGTGCCTCACAAGTACAGTCATCCCGCACTGTGCAGCTGCAGTATGGCCTGGAAGAGGCGGAGCTGCCGTCCGGAGTTGTCGCCAGTGAAGAGGCCGCAATGCAAGAGACAAAGTTCACGCCAGCCAGCCCAGGGTTGCCTGCCAGCCAGCCCAATGTTTCCGTCTGGCCGCCAGCCCAGAGTTGCTCGTACGCTAGCCCAGGGTTGCCCGCCAGCCCAGTGTTACCTGCCAGCCCAGAGTTGCCCCCCCGCCAGCCTAGCATTGCCGTCTGCCTGTCGGCCCAGAGTTGCCCACCAGCCAGCCCAGCATTGCCATCTGCCTGCCAGCCCACAGTTGCTGCCTAAACATAATTGGATTACTGTACAGTACTACTGTGTAAACTTCACTCCCTGATCCCCCACAACAGCCCATGGCACTCCAAAATATGCCTTGATCCTCCATTATAAGCCCTGACCCCCCCACTACAGCCCCTGGACCCCCCTCTACAGGCCCTGACTCCCCCAACATTACAGCCTATGGTCCCCTACTATAGGCCCTATCTCACCCACTACAGCCCCTGCCCCCCCCCCCACTACAGCCTCTGGCACGCCCACTACATCCCCTGACCCCCTTACTACAGCCCCTGACCCCCAACTACATCCCCTGACCCCCTCACTACAGCCCACGACCCTCTGAAATAGTAATAAATGAACAAGTCTGTGAATTTAAGCCTAATCATTTAGGTATAATTTTGAAATACAATTACAGTACATATTTTAGGAACATCTATTTGTTATTTTGATTGTTACAGGTACCTATCGTGTACTGTACATTAATAATGGCAGATAGTACGAAAAAAAATCTGTAAATATATTACCTTGGATATGAAGGCTAAAATTATTAAATTGTATGATGAAGGAGTAACTCAATCTGAAATAGGCCGAAGGCTAGGCTTCACTTGCACTACAGTTAACACTGTCATGAAAAACAGAGAAAAAATTCTTGCAAATCAAGAGTGCTACACCCGTCAACACAACAACAATATGAAAAAGGGATAGCATTGTTGCAGACATGGAGCGACTCTTAATACTTTGGATAGAAAATCAGACTATACGTCATGTTCCTGTCAACCAGGCAATTATACAAAGAAAAGCCTTAAGCCTATTCAATGACCTAAAGGCTAACAAAGGTGAGGCAGCAAAGGATGCAGAATTTTTTGCAAGCCGTGGATGGTTTGATAGGTTCAAGGAGAGGTCTAACCTACATAACATTAAAGTACAAGGAGAGACGGCTGCTGCACATACTAAGGCTGCAAAAAGCTATCCAAGCGATTTTGCCTAAATTATTCAAGATGGAGGCTACTCCATAGATCAGAATTTTAACATGGATGAGACTGGGCTATTTTGGAAGAAGATGCCTGCAAGTACCTTCAGCACAACACAGGAAAAATCAATGCCAGGCTACAAGCCAGCTAAAGATAGAATAACCCTTCTGTTAAAAAAAAAGCCTTTGCTAATTTACAGATGACAAAATCCAAGAGCTTTGAAGAACTATGTTAACACTAGACTTCCAGTGCATTGGAGCAGTGTTTCTCAACTCCAGTCCTGAAGGCACCCCAACAGGTCATGTTTTCAGGATTTCCCTCAGATGAAACGGTTGTGGTAATTACTAAGGCAGTGAAACTGATCAAATAACTTGTGCAAAATAATGAAAAGCCTGAAAACGTGACCCGTTGGGGCACCTTGAAGACTCGAGTTGAGAAACACTGCATTGGAGAGCTAACAAAAAAGCATGGGTAACTGCAGCCCTTTTTGAAGATTGGTTTCACACCTGCTTTGTTCCTCAGGTGAAAGCCTATTGCAAAGACAACAATATCCCTTTCCACATTTTGATGCTTGTTGATAATGCCCCTGGACACCTTCAAACACTAGATGCGCTGAACCCTAACATTCAAGTGCAATTCCTACCACCAAATACCACCTCACTGCTGCAGCCAATGAATCAATGTGGCATAGCCGCCCTCAAGTTAAACTACTTAAATAGAAGATTCAGTAAGTTTATTGCAACAATAGACATAGAAGAAGGAGCAGGTAAAGTCCTATCCAAATTCTGGGAAACTACAACATCTTGGATTGCATTAAAACTGTAAGAGATGCTTGGAATCACATAAAGGAAACCACACTGAAAAGGGCCTGGAAAAAAATGATGCCCACAGTTAGTTGATGATTCTGAAGGCTTTGAAGATCACGTAGCTACTGTTACTGAATATATTGTAAAGAAGGCAAGGCAGTTAGAGCTGGAAGTGGAGCCAGAAGATGTTGCTGAACTGCTTGGGTCCAACACTAAGCGCCTCTTCTAGAACTTGAAGAGGAGAGAGAAGAATGTGCGCAGGATGGGGCTGAGATCATTGAACAGCCTGAAGACTTAGGCCTCATACACACGGGCGTATCTTTAAAAATAAACAAAACGTCGGGCCCAACGTCAAGGAAAAAAAATCGGCGTTTTTTCGGCGTTATGCATCGGCGTTAGTGAGCGTAAGTGAGCGTCGGCGTCAATAGGCGTTTTTAAAAAATAAACATCCTTCTGCTATTTTTCAACCTAAAAACGTCGGTGTCAAAAAACGCCGGAAAATGCCGGTACAATACTAGTTGGTGTTTGTTGTCGTTAGTTGGCGTTTTGCGGATTCAGCGTAAAAAAATGCCAAAACGTTACAGCCTCAGAACGCGATGGCCATGGGTTCTACTTTCAGCTCACTAACGCCGACGCCATCTACAGCTCAAAAACGCCGAGGTTTTTATGGGGCCATTGACTAACATGGAGAGCTGCAAAAAACGCCAGAAAACGCCGGCGTCAAAAAACGTCCGTGTGTATGAGGCCTTAACTACAAAAAATCTCTTTGAAGCTTTCTGTCATTTTGAAAAGCATGGTAGGGATTTTGAATGAAGTTTTAAAGTCAATGTTAACATTTTAGGGGCTTATGCCTGTTACATAAAAATCTACAAGGAAAAGAAGAGAGCTACACTTCAAACCTCCATAGACACTTATTTTTCTAAAAGTCCATCAGCACACAGATCATCAACATTAACTGACAGTCATTTTGATCCCAGATCATCGTCAACTGGCAGTCCATTTCCAGCTCTGACATCACCACCATGTCCTACTCTATTTCTACTTGTAGTACACCCAATTCTCCAGCAAAAAAAACATTTGGCCTTTGAAGACTTGACTTGTGTAACAGAAGATACCTGTATGCCTTCATCCTCCATCCTACAATAAATTCTCTCAGCTGCTCTGGCCTTGCAACAACAATCAGATAGGGTAAGCTTACAATTTTTCTTTTAATATTGTGTTTATTTTGTTATCAATGCATTTTTTATATCAGTCATGCCTGTAAATGACTATTGCAATGCAGTACATGCATTGAGAAGTGAAAAAAGGTTTTGCTTCACTTTAAGTACATTTTTGTTTTACATACATGCTCTGGTCCCATTGTGTACTTAAAAGTGGGTTATGTCTGTATTTACTAATTAGGTGATTTCTGAAGGAAATCGGTTCCACTAGGTTTTAGTTAGGGGTATCAGAGTAAAGGGGGCTGAATACAAATGCACACCACACTTTCAGATATTTATTTGTAAATAAAATTTGAAAACTATTTATCAGTACCGGATCGTTACTGGCGCTGTGAACAGCACCCGGGCACCATTCTCCACATCTTTTGGCATTGCCCCAAACTTCAAACATTCTGGCAACCAGTCCTTCAACTCATCCTCAAATTTACAGACATTTCTCTATCAAATGACCCGGCAGCAGTCCTACTAAACCTTACTCCTATGTCTAGAAAAAGATATCACAAATCCCTTCTCAAACATCTTCTTAATGCAGCAGTCTGCACCCACAGTAGCCCATTGGTTCACAAGGGTCAATGATATGGAACGGATGGAGGAACTGACCGCTACCATTAGGGACAAATCGGAGGAACATAAGAACAGATGGTTTTACTGGGACCTCTTTCGCTTCTCAGACAAATGCCTCAACTACCTATAATTTGGCTTTCAGAACTCTGGGAGGCCAGAGATCTTATCCTGAGGAATGTATCGCTCTGCATGGTCCGGAAGCTACTCGCCCCATGGGAGGGGCCCCGGACCCCTCTCCCTCCCTACAAAAACCCACCCTCTACCCCTCCCCCGACTTTCTTTTTTTTCTCTTCCCTCTCTCTCTTCTCCTCCTTTTCTCTCTTCACCTCTCTCAGGATTTTCTTCTTTTCTCTATTTTAAAATATAAAAATGTTCTTCCCTTAACTACTAAGGAATGTTCATGGCAGAGAATACTTATTCTTCCCACACTGCTATCTACAATAGACATTTTATTACCAGGTGGGAAACATTCTGTAATTAAAAGAAGAAAGGGTGATACCGCGCTAGGCTGAAAGGTTTAAATTTGGGGGGAAGCAGCCATACTACGACCAAACAAACAATATGTAGAATAGAAAGATGGCGCTAACCCTCTAATGGAGACCTGAGGCTGAAACGGTCTCTATACTTATTGAATGTGTTCACAGTGAATGAATTAACACAGCAGACATATACATCAACAAATTATGTTATCAAATAAAACAAATAGGATTCAGTAGGTATTAGGTCATACCGTACTGATGAACAGTGATAGGTGGCGGAAACAGGGATGTCAAAATTATATAGGGACTAGTTGAAAGTTTTATGGAAAAACTTGTTCGACCACAAGTGCAAGGAAATGAATATATAGTCCAAATAAAGTGCCTGAGTGACAGTGCAGTCCAAAAATTCGACAAGAATTAGTTGTGATGAAACTTGGATAATGGTAGTGATTATTGTGGTGATAAATCATGATATACAATAGGTGGGTAGCCGATTAATCTACAGGTAGAAGAATTCAAGGCTTACCAGACAGATGATATATTCACGCCTGAATATATATATCCGGAGGGAGGGTCGTCATTCTCCAAGGGGGCTCGTCACACTATCCCGGGGGGGTTATCAGCAGGTCATCTCGGTGTGGGAGCACGTCATACAATCCAGCATGGTACGTCCAACCCGCTGAGTGTTGCTCTTGACCCAGCTGTTCCAAGGAGTGTGGCACCAAATCCCCAATAGGTATATAAAAAAGGAGAGGACTCTCCGTAGTGTAAATACCCTTTGTCACAGGGTGTATCTTTATTGGTATTACAAGGGTAAAATTTGCAAAGTAAAATCCACAAGTTTATGGTAAAAAAGTATAAAAGTATTAGTAGCGCAGCAATTTGGGGTCAGCAGTGGCCGACGCGTTTCGTCTTATTAGACATCGTCCAGGGGCTCTGTAATTAAACATTGATAAATCATTTTGATAAGACGGTATATTCTGTGAAGATACTCATGTATTCTGTATGTCGCATACCACTAAATAAAATATTTAAAAAAAAGAAAACCATTTATCACTTTCCTTCCACTTCCCAATTATGTGCAGCTTTGTGTCGGTCTATCACATAAAATCCCAATAAAATACATTTATGTTTTTAGTTGCAACATGACAAAATGTGAAAAATTTCAAGGGATATGAATACTTTTTCAAGGCACTGTATATATGTCACACATTCATTGTGTTTGTATGCATGTGCAATTGACACACGTTTGCATTGATATATGCATGTGATTTGGGGGGGGGCAAAAACTGTTTACTTTTAAAAAAATTATTTTACTGAACTGATTTTTTTTGTAACTGTCTTTTTTATTTTAGGTAATTGTATTGCTATTACATGCTAATAAACCATAGAGATCCTGGACAACCAGGGGGGACAGGTAAGCCTATGACAAATAGCAGGGGAGGAGGTGTCAGGCAGATGGTCACAGTACTGTAAATGTACTGTGCCTGAATCACTTCCAGAAGGACTATAAAAGAGTAAAAAACTCTAGGCTGTTTTCACTAGTAAAAAATGTCTGAGAGCCAGAGTCAGTTGGCAATCATGTAGCTGGGTGGATCCCAACAATATGGTCGGGATCCTTCCAGAGCCTGGATCTTCTCTGTGATGTCAGCCGACAGTAGGCTATAGCTCACTGTCAGCTGGTTCTTGTTCACAGGAGGACAAAATTAAATGCACTTCTGTGACCTACAAGAGAAGTATGGTCACAAAAAGGCTTTGGCCATATTCTCTTTTAAGTTTAGTTTAGAAAAAAACTATTTTTTTATCTACAATTGAGTGGAGCAGTCATGAGATGCCATGTCACCCTCCAATGCTTGGCTGAGATTTATAGATGACATTTTTGTGGTATGGGTGAGTGACATGGCTTTCCTAAATTAATTTCATCAGGTGCTGAATAACTGCTCAAATGGACTAAAATTTAATATAGAATGGAACGCACATAGTTACAATTTCTTGGACACTAAAACGTGTTATGAGCAAGATAAAATCAAGAGTGATCTGTACATCAAAGCTACAAACAGAAGTCAAGTTACAGTAGTTTCCACCCACAAACTGTGTTCAGATCGATACCTAAGAGTCAGATTGCAAAAATATATCAGATTGTTAGTAATCCAGAAACTAAACTAACAATGAATCATGGGAATGTGTGACAGACGAAGAATAGGGGTTACCCCAGTGATATCAAAGTGATTACAAAGAAATTAATGGGGTTTTGAGACAATAAGATAAATAGAGGAACAAGAAAAATCTATTTTTTTCAATTGTTTGTAAACATTGCTACACACATTTTTTGCAATACGGCACTGCGTTATTTTAACTGACAGTTGCACAGTCGTGCGACGCTGTATCCAAATAAAATGTATGTCCTTTTTTCCCAAAAATAAAGCTTTCTTTTGGTGCTATTTGATCACCTCTGCGGTTTTTATTTTTTGCGTTCTAAACAAAAAAAGTTCAATAAAAGCCAGCCGACATTTGGCCCGTGTGTATGGCAGCTGGTCCAAACAGCCGGGTTTTATCGGACGAGCATGCTGGAAAACCAGCAGCTGACCGGCTCCCGATCAGCACTCTCAACCATTGGCAGAGAACGCTGACCGGAGTGTTCTGGTGTGGGTGGGGGGGTCAGGACCCAATAGCTCAGCGGGGGAGATTGCTGTACTAATGTTAGATTGTAAGTACAGCCACTCAGAGCTGAGAGTTTCTTTTCATTCAACCCGTAGCAGGGGGCTGGGACTACCCCATAAATAGCTATGGGCCATGCCAGCAGGGCAATTGGGTAGAAGATGGAAAGGGGCAGTTGCAGCCAGGTGAGCTAGCATTGCCTGAAGAAGTGGTGCTGGGATCAGTGGCCACAGAGGAAATAGCAGGAAAGTCTAAACACTTTTTCACTCCACACATGAAATTACAATGGATTGTTAGTTCCTGCCTGTAAAGGGCTGTTACTGAGCGGACTGAATCTGTTGGTTCAAACAAGAGTGAACCAGCAAAAGTGTGTGCATGAGAAAGGCTGAAGAGGATAGATATAAATGTATATAGATGTATATAGGACGTTGTCCCTGAAATTACTGTTAGCGTCAAATGGGGATCCCATAAACTCCCTATCCCCATCCAAGATATTAACCCCCAATAACCAACAAAGACAAAGCTCCTTACTATTTTCTGATTTTGTGTGCCTGTGAAGATTCGGTGTGCCTGGCTGTGCAGGAGTGGGAATTCAAATGATGAACCCATTGCAACTAAGGGCATTTTGCATACTACTAAGTAGTAAGCAGAATGTAAATATATTTTGAGAAACAATGGCTGCCCCATGTATATTGTATATATACAGCGGGTAAAATAAGTATTGAACACGTCGCCATTTTTCTAGGTAAATATACTTCTAAAGGTGCTATTGCCATGAAAGTTTCCCTACATGTCGGTAACAACCCATGCATTCCATATATAAGAAACCAAAACTAATAAGTTCAGAAATTAAGTTATGTGTAATAAAATTGACTGGCACAGGGAAAAAGTATTGAACACATCAAGAAAGGGAGGTGCAAATAGGCATGGAAAGCCAAGACATCAGATGAAATCTATCAGTAATTAGAAAGCAATTCTGCCCATTGTCAGCGTAAATGAATATCAGCTGCTTCAGTCTCAACTGATGGCCTATAAAAAGGTGTCTCATTACCAAGGTGCCACACAAGAAACTTCTCATGATGTGTAAAAGCAAAGAACTCTCTCAAGATCTTCACAACCTTATTGTTGCAAAACATACTAATGGCATTGGTTACAGAAGGATTTCTAAAATTCTGAATGTTCTAGTGATTACTGTTGGGGCCATAATCCGGAAGTGGAAAGAACATAATTTCACAATAAACCGGCCACAACCAGGTGCTCATTGCAAGATTTCGGACAGGGGAGTGAAAATAATTATTAGAAGAGTTGTCCAAGGACCACTTGTGGAGAGCTTCAGAAAGACCTGGAATTAGCCAGTACAATTGTTTCAAATAACACAGTAAGCCATGGCCTGTATGCACACTCACCACGCAAGACTCCAATGCTGGAGAAAAGTATGTTGAAGCTCATTTAAAGTTTTCTGCACAACATTTAGACAAGCCTGTGAAATACTGGGAGAATATAGAGTGGTCAGATGAGACCATAACTGACCTCTTTGGAGGTCAAATGGCACATCACCCCAATAACACCCCCATACCAACAGTGAAGTTTGGAGGTGGGAACATCATGGTGTGGGGCTGTTTTTCAGCATATGGTGCTGGCAAACTTCATCCCAATCGAAGGAAGGATGAATGGAAAAAATGTACCAATACATCCTTGCTAAAAATCTGCTGCCATCTACCAGGATGATGAAGATGAAACGAGGGTGGACATTTCAGCAAGACAACGATCCCAAATACAAAGCCAATTAAACTCTCAATTGGTTTCAAACAAAGAAAATAAAGCTGCTAGAATGGCCCAGCCAATCTCCTGACTTGAATCAAATAGAAAATCTATGGAAAGAACTAAAGATCGGAGTTCATAGAAGAGGCCCACGGAACCTTCAAGATTTGAAGACTGTTTGTGTGGAAGAATCGGTCAAAATCACACCTGAGCAATGCATGGGGCTAGTTTCTCCATACAGGAGGCGTCTTGAAGCTGCCATTACTAACAAAGGAGTTTGTACCAAGTATTAAATACATTTCAGTTAGCGTTCAATACTTTTTCCCTGTGTCATTCCATTTTATTACAATAACTTCATTTCTGAACGCATTTGTTTTGGTTTCTTTGTATGTATGGATTGCATGGGTTGTTACCGAGATATGGTGAAAATTTCATGTCAATAGCACCTTTAAGAATATATTTAACTATAAAAATGGTGACGTGTTCAATACTTATTTTACCCGTTGTATATTGTTATTATATTATACAAGATTGATATAGTGCCAACAGTTTACGCAGCGCTTTACAATGTAAAAGGGAGACAATACAGTTACAATACAATAAAATACAAGAGGATTAAGATGGCCCTGCTCAGAAGAGCTTACAATCTAATAGGGTGGGGCACAGGGCTGGCTCTACCACTAGGCGGAGTAGGCAGCCGCCTAGGGCGCCACTGCCATCCAGGGCGCCCATCTGCTGTTGATCCGTCACTACTCTGCATCGATCACTCATGTCACTGGAGAGCCATGGCTGGCAGCACACCAGGGCGGTAAAATGAGGCGGATCCAGGGGCACAGGTGCGGGCCTGTGGACCACGGCTAAAGAAATGGGTAGAAAGGCTCTGCAAAAATCTCCACCTCCACCGTATACATTGATAGGGCAAAGGGGGTGGAGCCAAAGGGGGGCAGCAAAATGAGGTTTCGCCTAGGGTGTCAAAAATCCTTGCACCAGCTCTGGTGGGGCAGGTAGTACAAAAAGTTCTAACTGTGGGGAATGAGTTGATGGAAGTGGTAAAAGATTAGTTGGAGGTGTGATAGGCTTCCCTGAAGAGATGAGTTTTCAGGGATTGCCTGAAGGAGATAGACAGACAGGCTGAGGTAAAGAGTTCCAGAGGATGGGAGAGGCTCTTGAGAAGTCCTGGAGACGAGCATGGGAGGAGGAGATGAGGGACCTTGAGAGTGGGAGGTCTTGGGAGGAACAGAGAGGACGGTTTGGGTGATATTTGGAGACAAGACAGTAATTATATTCTAAACATGCTAAATAGTTTGAGTGCATTAACAAAATCACTTTTACATTAAGCCGATCTCTTTTGCATATTTATCTGAACAAAAAAAAAGAAAAGAAAATCATTATAGGTCCCCTTTAAATTCCATTTACATAATTCTGTTTCAAAGAAATTGAAGGACCTCCAGAAGCACACACTCTTTTTGTGAGTCATAGCATTATCATAGAGACTGATGATTTAGCAAATAATCGGAAAAGAATTTGTGAAATTATTGGTATGTGTTTAGCTCTGGGTTATTTTTCATATTTCTACTCATTTGCACTCACATGAGCCCCCTGGGAACAGCTGAAGGTTTGCCACACCCCTGATGTCATATATTTAATAATTTGCAGAATGAGATCGTGCTCAGGGCTGTTACCTTTAACCAGGCACTTGCCTTGGGCAGCTTGGAAAAGGGGCAACCTTTACTTTTTTTTATTTTTCAGACATTGTTGTTCAGCGATATTTACTTGCATTGACTGCCCTGGACAGATCTGAAGAATTTAATCTTTTCTCCTTTTCTGTGGATTTGTTGATCTCTTTCCGCACTTTTAAACAATTATTTTGTGTGTGCCCCCTAACCCTGTCCAAGCGTCATAGATGTGGTTTAAAGTCCAGTTTGTGTTTGCTGATTACTATAATTGTAGCAAGCATTCAACACGTTTTGCAGAATAAATTTTACCGAATTCATCAGAGCTTATGATAAGAAAGAACAGATAACCGGACCAAAATCCATTCACACGCAAAGTAGAATTTGTTACATAAGAGATGGCTCATTCTTTGGGCTGTTACACTGGTGACCTGAATGAGCCCTTATATGTTCGACAAATTCTGTTTTGAGTTCAAACAGATTTTGGTATAGTTATCCACTCTTTGTTATATACCATATACCACAGGTGTCAAACACAAGGCCCAGGGGCCAAATCCGGCCCTCCGGTTCATTTCATGCGGCCCTCACACCTTAGCTGCAGCACTCCCCTCATCTCCACCACCCCCTGTCTCAACAGTCGGCCGCAGAGGGGAGGACAGAACTCCTTCAGATCCTGCTCCCCTCTGTGCAGCTGCAGCACCCCCTCATCTTCACCTCCCCTGGTCTCAGCATTCAGAAGACTCCAGCTCTCCTCTGGTCCTCCTCTAGACCCTGCTCTTTCTGCTTCCCAAGTCTGCCCCCATTGTGATGCAAGGAAGGGTGGGGAACCCTTAACTTCTGATGCTGGGGGGGCTCTTGGCATCTGATGTAAGGGGGGGGTGGTTCTCTGGACATCTAGTCTTACATATACAACCAGCCCTTTCAGGGCAACCATAATGCTGATACGGCCCACAATGAAATCAAGTTTGACACCCCTGCCATATACCATAATGTACCATAATATACCATATTCATATACCATAATGAAGGGGAAAAAAGCTCAAAATGCATTGCATACTTGCTGATGCAATTATGATGAAAAGTGAAAAGGAACTTGACTTTTAACCAGCGCTCTCTCTTCTGCTCTGTTTATTTGTTCATTGTATAGAAGTCCTGTCAAAACTGCCTCTCTCTCAAATCTATAACATCTACATAGATGTAGCCAACAGTGGACTACAGTTACCTGATTCTGCAGACGACCCCCCCCCCCCGTCATTCTCCAACCGTTCCTCTGTCCCTCTAGTGCTGGGCTCTAGTGACTGACATCATATCTCTGAGCCAAGTAGGGAGGATTATGGGACTAGTAGTCTCTTGAGCAGACATTCTGGAGTTGTGGAACTATCTTTGGACTCCACATCCCAAAGGGCTCTCTGCAACACCAAAGACCTCTGGGAGAAACTATAAGGACCAGCAGATTCAGCTAGCTCTCTCTTCTTCCTGGGGTTTTATCGAGTGAACAACCCTCTGGTGCTGTGCGAGAGGGCTGAGGTCTATTGAGTGACTGCAGCCCGGCCACGGAGGGCCCAACTCTGCTTGCTGTTAGCGAGGCAATGCCGCAGCACCACCTCATCAGACGGATCCAACAACAGCCCGTGCCCAGCAGATGGTTGTCATCTCCGGTCATTATGCAAAAGGACATCTCATCCAGAATCGCTCTTCGGGAGGTTCCTATCAGGCTCTTTAGTTGGTGAGAGTGCATCCGCCCGCTAGTTACAACTCCTGCCTTGTTATCTTTCTTGGACACTGTGTACAGACGCCTTGCCTATGGGATCACTTTATTACATTACATAAGACACTGTACATAGACATCTGTACCCTGAAGTACTTTAAGGAATACCACTAGTCAGTTTAAGCTGTCCCCCTTACGTTAACATCACTGTGTCATATTTTGGATACAATTCGAAGAGCTCCAGCTGCCGGTGAAGACTACTGCAGGCCTAGCACTCTGGACATTGCTGTTACTACTAGTTAAAGGACCCCTATCCTATTCTTTCTCTACTTGGTCGCTCATTAGGACGTAAAGGTTTAATAGGCCGGCCTGGGACCCCCCTTTAGTGTGGTATCATATTTGCATTAACTAGTGGATTCTTTTATAATTACTCATTTATTCGCTGTTATTTCAGTCTACATACAGTATCTCACAAAAGTGAGTACACCCCTCACATTTTTGTAAATATTTTATGCTATCTTTTCATGTGACAACACTGAAGAAATGACACTTTGCTACAATGTAAAGTAGTGAGTGTACAGCTTGTATAACAGTGTAAATTTGCTGTCCCCATAAAATAACTCAACACAATAGGGTTTAGGTCTGGAGACATGCTTGGCCAGTCCGTCACCTTTACCCTTAGCTTCTTTAGCAAGGCAGTGGTCATCTTGGAGGTGTTTGGGGTCGTTATTATGTTGGAATACTGCCCTGCAGCCCAGTCTCCGAAGGGAGGGGATCATGCTCTGCTTCAGTATGTCACAGTACATTTTGGTATTTATGGTTCCCTCAAATGAACTGTAGCTCCCCAGTGCCGGCAGCACTCATTCAAACCCAGACATGACACTTCCACTACCATGCTGGACTGTAGACAAGACACACTTGTCTTTGTACTTCTTACCTGGTTGCCGCCACGCACGCTTGACACCATATGAACCAAATAAGTTTATCTTGGTCTCATCAGACCACAGGATATGGTTCCAGTAATCCATGTCTTTAGTCTGCTTGTCTTCAGCAAACTGTTTTCAGGCTTTCTTGTGCATCATCTTCTGGGATGACAGCCACGCAGACCAATTTGATGCAGTGTGCGGCGTATGATGTGAGCACTGACAGGCTGACCCCCCCACCCCTTCAACCTCTGCAGCAGTGCTGGCACCATTCATACGTCTATTTCCCACAGACAACCTCTGGCTATGACAGGGCCTGTTCTGAGTGGAACCTGTCCTGTTAAACCGCTCTATGGTCTTGGCCACCATGCTGCAGCTCACTTTCAGGGTCTTGGCAATCTTCTTATAACCTAGGCCATCTTTATGTAGAGCAATAATTCTTTTTTTCAGATCCTCAGAGTTTTTTTCCATGAGGTGTCATGTTGAACTTCCAGTGACCAGTATGAGAGAGTGAGAGTGATAACACCAAATTTACCACACCTGCTCCCCATTCACACCTCATACCTCGTAACACTAACGAGTCACATGACACAGGGGAGGAAAAATGGCTAATTGGGACCAATTTGGACATTTTCACTTAGAGGTACTCACTTTTGTTGTTAGTGGTTTAGACATTAATGTTTGTGTGTTGATTTACTTTGAGGGGACAGCAAATTGACACTGTTATACAAGCTGTACACTCACTACTTTGTAGCAAAGTGTCATTTCTTCAGTGTTGTCACATGAAAAGAATAAAATATTTACAAAAATGTGAGGGGTGTACTCACTTTTGTGAGATACTGTATGTATATTTTGCATGTGTGATTCTGAACTGTAGTTAAACTGTAACTGGGATTCCTCACCTGTTATCCAGGACTCAGTTGATCAATATCCCTCCTAGCCACATATCTCCCCTTTAGTAAAACCTAATAGAATATTTTCTCTAACTCGTGTTGGAGTGTCATTTAAAGGTGCCTGCAAAATGTCTGAACCTAGAGTGTCAGGCGGGCTGGAGGATTCACAGGGTCAGGGCGGTGCAGATGAACAGGTAATTCTAAGCAGCCCTCAAGGGGACAGTGCTACATAGACTAGAGTCACTGGCAAGAAACAAGTATGCAAGTCACGAGTTCTGACTTCACTGGATGCATGATTGTTCTGTGCCGGGTGCTCAGAAAGTACTGAGGCCAGTGACAGTCAAGCAACTATCATTTTCAGCATTCCAATATGTTGTCTGTGACGGTTCTCATTTATCTAGGTAATGGTATATCTAGTAGTAATATGATAGCCCTGATACTATCGTTCTGATGAAAGACATTGGGTGGAGCTTTATGATTTTGGAAAGAGAGAGGGAGACACTGCGGACTTCTGGCTGGTAACTTGTTTGAGCTGTGCTTTTTGCTATACATGCAGTGGAGCTGCAGAGCATTAGTGGTGACGTCATCATGCATGCAGACGGATCGGAGCAGGATGCTTGTTTTTACTGATGTTAGTGAGTACTCATTTTAATGAATGGAGAAAGGAGATTAAAAAAAAAAAAATACTACGCTTTGGGCTTCATTTCTTCTTTAACTATGACTGTGTATTGGCGGGTCCTGTGATTGGAGTAACAATGACAGCATCATAGTGGGAGGATTTGTGCCTAATAAGCCGTGCCTTGTGGAAGTAACAAAATGTGAGCTGACCTCCAACACATCGAGGTCTGATACTTTGCTAAGAGGCTCTTATAATTGGTGGTGACGGTGGCAACATGTTTTTATGGGAGTCACATTTGGATGCAAATTGCACTGGCACTGTTTATTCATCAGTGTAACTTTTACCTTATATTAATAAAGCATTTTGATAGTGAGCACTATGGTTTGCATTTTTCTTTGTGAGCTGAGCGGCTTGGAGTTGGTGGTTGTGCTGGCTGAGTTTATTACCCCTGTTGGTGGTCTGTTTGGAGCTGAATCCATTAATCCATGAGAGCATCCATCTGTGACCATCAATCTGCTTTGGTTATTGCCTTCATGCTGGTTTGACCTTTGTAGCGACGAGGGTCAAAAGAAAAGTGGAAGCACACCTTATGGTGATCGGTGGAGGCTTTATATCACTCCAATATGTTTCCAGATGGAGTGAGGAGATACCACAGTTTGACACAAACTTTGCTTCTTTTACTTTTTTTATTTCTTCTATCATGATTTTTTGCATAAGTATTTATGTCACTATAATTTGGCTGTATATTTTTTTTAGGTTTATGATTTTTATTGATTATTGATACACATAAGAGAGCGCAGCACTTCAAATGCTTTTTTATATCTAGTAGTAGTCACATTCAACCAGACTTGTTCTTTAACGTTGAAGATGTTTTGTAGCTTCTCCAAGCCACTTTTTCAGGTATAATGAGTGTCAGGTAGATAACCCCAGCATTTCTATCCACACCAACATCTTATAAGCTTCAATACCGGGCACTTTTACCCCCTTCCTGCCCAGGCTTTCAGTGCTGTCATACTTTGAATGACAATTGTGCGGGCATGCAACACTGAACCCAAATTAAGTGTTTACCCTATTTTAGCTTTCTTTTGGTGGTATTTAATCACCACTGGCTTTTTCATTTTTTTGCTAAGACCAAACATTTAAAAAAAAAGTTTTTCTTAGTTTCTGTTATAAAATGTTGTAAATAAGTAATTTATCTGCTTCACTGATGTGCGCTGATGAGGCTGCACTGATGGGCACTGATGAGGCGACACTGATGGGCACTGATGAGACCACACTGAAGGGCACTGATGAGGATGCACTAATATGCAGCACTGATGGGCACTGATATGCAGTACTGATGGGCGACACTGAAAGGCAGCACTGATGGGCACTGATAGGTGACAGTGGTGGGCAATGATAGGCGGTTCTTATGGGCAATGATAGGTGGCTCGGATAGGCGGCGCTCATAGGCACTGATGGACAGCACTGATGAGCAAACACTGATGGGCACTGAAAGGCAGCACTGACTTGCATCACTGATGGGCACAGATTGGCGTCACTGGTGGGCACAGATTGGCATCACTGCTGGGCTCTGTTGGGGCCCTGATTATCTGTATAGGTATCCCCTGTGAGGAAATGCCACTGATCAGCTCTCCTCTCCTCACACTCTGTCAGTGTGTGGCAAGGAGAACCAATAACCGGCATTTCCTTGTTTACATGTGCTCAGCTGTGATTGGACGCAGCTGACCACACGGGTAAAGAGCCACATCATTGTCTCTTTACCAAAATCGGGGTCACACCGTGTCCCATTGATACAGCGTGCCCGCGATCACGCAAGCGCGGTGAGACTGGGGCGATGTCATGACGTCGTCCCAGAACAAGAGAGCATCCCGCCCGCTGTCATTTGTCATTTGTTTATTCACCAGGGAACCAGATATTATTGTCTAAGAACAAGATGGGAGGTGTGAAAGTCTTCCAAATATAATGCCATTTTAACATTTCTACCACAACATATTGACAACAATTCACACCTTCAGCCATGTAAATTGAAGGATCAACACCTATGCAGATTTCCTAGTACCTAGGATGGGATTATGTAACTAGAACAGAGTGGTTCTGCACCTTTTACTCCTCCCATTCTATTCTTGGACAAACAACACCTACACATTCCATGATGATTGGATGAAGGTTTTGGTGCTACCTGTGTAGATATAATGCTGTGGTATCTTACTGACACTCCATAGAACTGAAGAAGTTGGAAGTTGAAGGACTTGGATAAGCTGCTAAATGCCTTCAAGTGGTAGTAAAGTCCGCTCTGTGATTTTTATCTACAGGTAAGCTTATAATAAAGTTTACCTGTAGGTAAAAGGAACATCTCCTAAATGTGCACTGTTTAGGAGATATTTGCTTTTTTGGCAGTTGACATCATCGGCACACCCGTGCCGTTCCTTCAGAGTGCTGTGCCGTGGCCGTGACTCCCATGTGCATGCGTGGGAGTGATGTCATTGTGGCTTGCCCATTCAAGCTGGTGAAGCCCGTGAACCCGGAAGGAAGACTGGGTGAAGATGGAAGCTCTGTCAGCGGTGACAGGGCACCGCTGGAGGTCTTTGTTTAAGTTAAGTATTTCATAATGTGCTAGTATGCAATTCATGCTAGCACATTAAGCCATTGCCTTGCTGGGGATTTTTTATTTTATTTTAAATGCTGCAGTTTACTATTGTTTTCCATATTACAGAACAAGTCCAGTTGAATGTGACTAATTAATACTAGCTATAGACATCCCAATATGTTGGAAATCACATACAATAACTATAGTTCACAGTTCGAGCCAGTTCACTTTGTAACCGCACTGCAAATGGTGGCATGCAATAGGCATGTTAGAATTAGAGAGGAGTGAAACTGGGAGTTTTTTTTATTTCTCTGAAATTTGCTTGAAATTTTACCATATTGGCAAATTGCATTAGCACCATTTGGGGAAAGTCTTTGGTATTTTTAAGGGAATAATGGACTTTAAGTGGCTCCTAAGGGTTTCTTGAGCTTCAGCTGGACCTGTTTTTGTTCCAAAAATAATGACTCCTCATTAGCTTTAATATTTTACCTTTTTCTTTTTTTTTACAGAAATAAGTAAACAGCCAGTGAAAAACAAAGTGAAATAATAAATGTATGTGGAAGTAAACTAATATCTAGCAAAAAACCCAAAAAATAAACACAAATACAAAGAGAAATAAATAAATTAAATTACCCTAGTACCGCCAACACATCCTCTAAATCAGTGGTCTCTAAACTTTGGCCACATGCTGGATGCGACCCTTTGCTTGCCTGTACTCGGCCCTTGGGGCACTATTTCTCCCATGGACACCAACATTAAGTCACCATTCCTTCCACTAACGCCAACAGTGGGGTATAATTCCTCCCACTAACACCAATGATAGGGAACTACTCCTTCCCTAAATATACCCTAATACCCCCCACAGATACTCTAAATCAGTGGTCTCCAAACTTCAGCCCACAGGCTGGATGTGACCCTTTGCTTGCCTTTATCTGGCCCTTGGGGCACTGTTTCTCCCACTGACACCAGTGATGGGGTACCATTACTTCCACAGACACAAACAGTGGGGCATTATTCCTTCCAATGCTATAAATTAAGGAACAGCACACCTCCCACTTACACCAGAGATGGAGCACTATTCCTATCACTAACAACAAAGATGGGGAACTATTCCTTCCACGGATACCAATGATGGGGCACTCTTCCTCCCACTGACACCAATTACGGGACACTATTCCTTCCACTGATACCAATGATGGGGCACTGTTCCTCTCACGGATACCTATTATGGGGCACTATTCCTTCCACTGTTACCAATTATGGGGCACCAATCTTTCCACTGTTACCAATGATGGGGCACTATTCCTTCCACTGACACCAATGATGGGGCACTATTCCTCCCACTGACACCAATGATGGGGCACTATTCCTCCCACTGACACCAATGATGGGGTACCATTACTTCCACAGACACAAACAGTGGGGCATTATTCCTTCCACTGCTATAAATTAAGGAACAGCACACCTCCCACTTCCACCAGAGATGGAGCACTATTCCTACCACTAACAACAAAGATGGGGAACTATTCCTTCCATGGATACCAATGATGGGGCACTATTCCTCCCACTGACACCAATTACGGGGCACTATTCCTTCCACTGATACCAATGATGGGGCACTGTTCCGCTCACGGATACCTATTATGGGGCACTATTCCTTCCACTGTTACCAATTATGGGGCACCAATCTTTCCACTGTTTCCAATGATGGGGCACTATTCCTCCCACTGACACCAATGATGGGGCACTAATCCTCCCGCTGACACCAATGACGAGGCACTATTCCTCCCACTGACACCAATAATGAGGCACTAATCTTCCCGCTGACACCAATGATGAGGCATGATTCCTCCCACTGACACCAATGATGGGGCATGATTCCTCCCACTGACACCAATGATGAGGCACTATTCCTCCCACTGACACCAATGATGGGGCACTAATCCTCCCGCTGACACCAATAATGAGGCACTAATCTTCCCGCTGACACCAATGATGAGGCATGATTCCTCCCGCTGACACCAATAAAGGACACCTCCTCCTACTAACCACAGGCGCTATGTATTTTTTTTACTCCCACTTACCACCAAGCCTGAGCCATCGTTTACTCTCATGACGCTGGGCATTTTCTACTCCCATTGACCACAGTCCGGCTCATCTAAAGTCTGGAGGAGAGGAAACTGGCCTTTTGTTTAGAAAGCTTGGAGACCCCAGCTCCAAATAATGAAAAAAGAGCAATTATGATGCAAATATAGCAGCTCAGAGAAAGAAATGAAGAGTTTCTGCTTTGGTGAAATTTTTCTGATGGCCAATTTTCACTGAAATCCCTTTGATTATTTGTACTGGGCAAACATGGAGTAGAGGTGCAGTTATATCCCTGGGCCTTGAAGAGCTGAATTTGGAGTTTGACTCTTTATTTGACTACCTGTGGCCGCGGTATGGCCGTACCAAGGAAAATTCCCAGCAGTGGAACCAATGAGGTTCTATTGCATCTGTACAGTCATAGGAAACTGTGGGAGGAATTCTCTTTCAAAGCTTTCACCTCCTGTCTGCGCCTGTCTCCAAGGAGAGAATTTACTGTCTGAGAAACAATCAGCCTCCATCCTCCATTTCTTCAGAACTCATCAGCAACGAAAATTCAAAAACATTACGAAGTTTACATTTGTTTTGACTCTTCAGACCTCAGCTATTGCGCACGGTAATCACAGATGTGGTTGCTATGAATATTTCAAAGGTTTTGTCATAACGCACTCAGCAAAAAAACAAAAATAGGGAAAATTGTGTCAAGGTTGTGAAAGCACCTAGAAGGGGCTTCCAAAATTACATAGATGACACCGTACATTGTAGGAACATGCCCCTGATTAACCACTTCAATACTGGGCACTTTTACCCTCTTCCTGCCCAGGCCAATTTTCAGTTTGACAGAATTTGACAATTGTGCAGCTGTGCAACACTGTATGCATATGAAATTTCTATAATTCGTTCACACAAATAGAGATTTCTTTTGGTGCTGTTTAATTACCACTGGGTTCTTTCTTTGCTAAACAAACAGAAAATAATGAAAATTTTGAAAAAAGAGTTTTTCTTAGTTTCTGTTATAAAATTTAGCAAATAAGTAATTTTTCTTCTTCACAGATGTGCGCTGATGAGACTGCATTGATGCGCACTGGTGAGCAGTGGCGGCTCGTCCATTAGGGGCGCACGGGCGCTGCCCCCCCCTATCCATGCAACCTGCCCCCTGATCTACATACAGGGATGCCAGACGCATGGATTCTAATTGGGGTGTGTTTTTGAAGCATGTGATTAGCCAGGGGCTCTGATAGGCTTAAAAAAAAGGGTGGGCTCGGGGGGCGCAAATCACTGTGCCCAAAGCCCACCCAGATGTGTGACGATAACGAATGAATATTCGTTATCGCCAGACTGATCCTCCTCCTGGCCAATCAGGAAGCGGGTCTGAGACCCATTACCCGATTGGCTGAAAGGACAGGCGATCCTATTGGATGTCTAGCAGGAGGAGAGAAGAGACGCATGGCGGAAGCCGCAGTAATCTAGAAGAGGACACAGGAGCCACTGCCTGACCCGGGTCTTGGGATGGCTGGTTGAGTGCTGCCGGCCGCCCGGGGGGTGGTTGTTTGCCACCCCCCCAAAAAAAACAGCCAACACTGCTGGTGAGGCTGCACTGATGCGCACGGATTAGGCTGCACTGATGAGGAGGCACTGATAAGGAGGCACTGATGAGGCGGCACTGATGGGCACTGATGAGGGGGCACTGACGAGACTGCACTGAAGAAGCAGCACTGATTGGCACGGTTGGGGTTGCACTGATGGTCAGGGCACTGATGGTCAGTGCCCTGATTATCTGTGTAAATGTCCTGTTACAATTGCCAGTTACTGGCTCTCCTATCCTCACGCTGTGACAGTGTGTGAGAAAAATAATGCCGATAACCGACAAGTTTATTTATATGTGATCAGCTGTGATTGGACACAGCTGATCACATGGTAAAGGGCTGCTGTGATTGGCCCTTTACTTCTATCACACAGCATGGCGGATGCGTCTTCCAGGAGGCGTGCGGGAGGCATGTTCTGGGACGTCCATGGGTGCCCTCCCAGAACTATTGAAAAGCACTTGAAGTGGTTAAACCAATGGAAATTTTTGTTTCTGTAAATCTCAGCTAACTTTTTTTTTAAAGTGTACTGTATCTCTTGCTTAAACTTTTTGTTTTGGATAGAATAAAGAATGCTTAAAGATGAACTCCAGGCTTCCATTTAGTCTTGTACAGTTTTACAGATCCTTCTTGTGTACTGAAATTGCTTAGTGCAATTTTCCTGCACACTGTGAGCTTCTCACAATGAGCATTAGAAGCTGCAGCAAGTTAGAGAGAACCTGCTTCATTTCCTGTATGATGGACAGTCCCAGCTTGACTGTCCCTGGCCTGACCCTTTCATTTATTGGATTCCAGCTTTTTCAATCATAGAGGCTCAACATCATATATGGCATTTCTTAAGGTGGTCTGTATTCAAATTTAGTCTGCCCAGGAACACCTAGGAAGCTTAGGGTCCCTCCATAGGTTGCTAGGGGTTCCTTCAGCTGTGGCTAAATTACCTCCCATTTGATGGCTTCTGCATAGTTCCAGGGCCAGTGTCACTTGGCAAAGTCAATGGCATGACACTTTTAGCTAAGATCAAGTGTAGTAGTAATGTTTTGTCATCATTCTGGCTTTTTGCTAGGAATAACTGGCTGTATAGATGGTATGATATGAGGTCCTAAGAAACATTCCCGATAGGTGAGAAATCTGAATGAGTATTCACTGCATAAGGTGTGGATTGGTAGTACTCCCTTGGTGTGGAGGGTTCCAAGGGGCCCTGGTCTGGCCATAAGCTGGGAAGGCAGAGAACCTGTGGTGTCAGTGCGACCTGGGAGCTGGTCACCCCAGGGGTGCTCTTAGTATCACTTGGGTGTGGGAAACCCATAGTGAGAACGAGCACAATGCCATGTGGCCTGTTGCATTTTTTTTGCACAGAGCTTCCTGGGCTAGGCCTTTTGGCTAAGTGCAAGGTCTAGCCAATGCACTTGCACTGGCACTTATTTATTCATTTTTTTCTCTATGCGTTTATCACTTTGCATTTTTGTCTTTGTTTCTTTTCACTTGGATGGAGGGTGTGGGTCTTGGGGTATACCCTGAAGTCTAGGGGGAGGATGTATGCCCATCAGATTCCTACCTCCCCTGAACCAGGGGGTCTCTTTTTAGTGGACGGCTTTGGCTGATCATGAGGAGAGGGGTCCACCAGGCTTTTTGGCTAGGTGGACCAAGGGGAGGGGGACCTTGCCTCTGTCAGGAGTCATGGGGTAAGAGTAGAGTCCAACTTCCTTGGGAGGACTAGAGATCTTACAGGTGTTCTTGTTTATGTGCACCACCGCAAAGAACTGGAATGACACCAATTATATTTTAGCAGTCTGTTAGGGTGGCATTCCGACCACCACTATAAGGTGGGAATTGTTCCCATTGACCACCAATGTAAGAGGCATTCTCCCAATGACCCCACACTAAATTATGAAAATTATTTCAAAGGTTCTAAGATAAAAGGCTTGAGAAATGCTGCTCTGAAGGCTAATTCACATGGGCGGCCAGGAGACAGTAAAACCGGGTGACTGAACAGTGGTTTTACTGCTCCCCAACTAGCCACTTAAACAACGACATTCAGCCACTCAGGAACGTACACCTCCAGTAGCTGAGAATAAATTGAACCCCCTGTCGTGTATGACTGTGGGGGCACCCCACAAATACTGTGCAACTGCAATGCTTTTCAGAGTTAAAACAGGCAATGAAGAGGCGATGCAACCATGGACGTCCGCAGAACTTTTTTCAGGGGGGGGGCATCATTTTAAGGTCACCCATGCTCTGCCCCTTTTTGACAATGTCATTATCACATTATCATGGTCAGAGACTACAGACATAGTACAGGAGATGGCCAGAGACTGCGGACATGGTACAGGAGATGGTCAGAGACTGCAAACATACTACAGGAGACGGTCAGAAACTGCATACATGGCTCAAGAGGATAAGGACCTTGTGGGGAACCCCTGATCCAAACCCTGATTCCAGGGGGGGGGGGGCAATTGCCTGCGGACGCCCATGGATGCAACACCTCCTCGCTGCCTTTCAAACAACAAGGACTGTCTTTAATATGGGTGTAACATGAAATTTGGTCACAAAAATGTTTTACCAAATGACTTTACAACTTACGTGTTGAGACCTGTGTAGCATCAAGAGTGTTTTTGGAATCAATTTTAGGACTAGAATGAAGGTAAGGGCTTGATATGGCACATGGCATGGGGCCTTATCAGGAGCAGATGCAGGTTTAGCAGGAGAAAGTTTGCCCATCTGACCTTTTAATTCATCTAAACAGATTTGTCCTAACATAGTCCTAATCTGTCAGCGTGCCAAGAATACGCCACTATCATCACAGACTGGATAATCATCTGTCCAACATTTTCTACTGGGCTGCAATAAATATATTTTGTTTGTAGGACCGGTGATGGAGACTAGACAGATGAAAGTTGAAGAGTCGGCTGTTCTATATCTGGAGACAAATGCCCCTGTGCTCTCAATTTCCATCTGTGTAGCCTCAGCTGCACAGAATGAATGGACAGGAATAGCTGTGTACAGAGCCTCCCATTCATTCAGAAATGGAAGTATAGTAAAAACAGTTTACTATGCATCAGTTATGAATGAACCAATTGGTACCAATCACTGACTCTGTCCATTCAGAAAAGGAAGGAGCCAGTAAATGACAAATTTACTGACCCATTCCCATCTCTTCATCATGACACCTCTTCTACAGCAGCAGAGGAGGGGGGAGACCAGGGAAGCACACAGGGGCCCTGGGAACAGCAGAAGACAAGTAAACTGGATAGAGGAAAATGGGGGAGATTGGTTCCTCTAAATGTCACCCCCTCCATCCCTCCTATTCAGGTGTACAAGGGAGGCACAGGGGCCCCCTGGACCATGGGGCCCGGTTGCAATTGCAACCTCTGCAACCCCTATCGTTACGCCCCTGATGGCAGCACCCAGCAGCCGTCTCAGGGCTTTTGGATGTCTACACAAGGGAGGCTTTTACAGGTAAATACCATGCATAAAATATGTTAAAGTGGTTGTAAAGGTAGGATTTTTTTTACCTTAATGCATTCTCTGCCCTCACTGGACATTCAGGCAGCAGCGGGAGCCTCCTGCTGTTGTCAATCACAGCCAGTGAGCAGAAGGGGGGGGGGGGGCTGAGCCACACCATGTGTCTGTGGACACGCAGAGCTCGGCTCAGGATCAAGCCCCAAAGCTACTTGCTATGGGAGTATTTGGCAATGGGAGGAGCCAGGAGCATTGGCAGGGGACCCATAGAAGAGGAGGATTGGGGCTGATCTGTGCAAAACCATTCCACAGAGTAGATAAATATGACATGCTTATTATTTAAATAATATGTCTATAATCATTTACAATTGTTTAAATATTTAAAATCATTTAAAATGTTCATATTTTATTTTTGCTTTTGAATTTCTAAACTGAAAATCTCAATAAAAATATGTATTTAAAAAAAATGCATATATAATCTTATAGGAATATTTTCAAGCGCTTCCTGATGGCATGCAAATGGTCCAGTGGAACTGCACTACATTCCTATTGTCACGAGAGGCACTCAGTGTCGTGCTGTTATGTAGATGTTTATCTGCATCAAGGCAGAGCAGAATGCTCCAGGCACGATACACGTTAAATATGATGCTATTAGCCCTAAGTTACTCTCAATCGCATCATAAACATTTTTGCATTGTCTTTCGAGGAGTAGGTAAAAATATTTATTTTCTTTTACGTCTTAGCTTTAAAATCTGGGTCATCTGTGCCAAAACCTTTTATTTAGAACTTATAGATTTAGGAGTCAGTCTGCCCAGCATGGTTTTAGTTTTTTGGTACCTATATCAGCTGAAGCACCTGGCAGCTTCCGTTTCCTCTTGGGATTCCAAAGGTGACATCACAGTAGTTGAGTTCCCAGCTCTACCTCTGTTGCCCCATTCCCTCTGTTGGGGTTTAAAATAGGGATGCATCGGTGCCGATACGCTGCCTTTTCGCGAGTATTGGTACTCGCGAAAATTGGCCGATAACGGAAACCGATACCGGAAGTGACATCGGCGGTGCGGATGTAGGGAGCAGATAAAGATTTCCGGCCCTCCATTTTGCGGTGAGTGCTGATACATGACGCATGTCTCTGGCTGTGCTGCTGTTTGCCTCCTCCAGGCTGTCTGTCAATGGCGATCGACGCGGTTACACCATGTCCCGCATGGCGATCGGTGAATGAGTGCTGTGTTGATGTCTCCTCTCCTGTCTTTGCAGCCAGTGAGTGTTACCTGTTACTTGTCCCACACCACAGTCAGCCTGTCTCTCTCAGCTAGCTTACATGGCAGCCAGTGTCAGTGAGTGTTACCGGTTACATGTCCCACACCCACAGCATGTCTCTCTCTGCTTACATGGAGGTCATGGTGTAACTTACCTGTATTACATGTCCCATACCTCACCCACAGCACAGCATGTCTCTCTCTGCTTATTACTACAATACATGGAGGTCAGTGAGTGTTACCAGGCTGTTTGTTAACATGTCCCACACCCACATGTCTCTTGCTTACATCATGTGTCCCATTGTCCCATGTCCAGCTGTGTATGCAAGGTGCACCCTTTCCTTTACAATTAGACTATTCATTTCATGCTGCAGCCTGCAAGTGTTTTTTTTTTTTTTTTACAAATGCATTTTATTTTTGTATGCCTTTTTTTTTTATTTGCACCTTAGCCTAGCATTTGCTCGTCTAGTTGCATGGTATTGTGCAGTTTTTATTTTGCTGGCTCGGCTGGGTTCTCAAAAACATTCTGTCTGTTTTTTTGTAGCGTTCTGCTTCAAGTTCTGTTACCACACCCCAAGTGCACACCAGATGGGTTTCCTGTTCCCGGCTGGGATACTTGGCTATACCAAGATGCATGCTTCTCGCATGGCTGCAGGAAGAACAAGCGACGACAATCAGTGAGTGCAGCAGAGCTTTATTTCCAATTTTTCATTATCTTTGAAAATTGGTCAGATGTTTGTCTTACTGAGTTAGAAGTGTCACGTGTGAATGTCTGAAAAACCATGGCATTGCTAAAGACTCTAAAAACATTTTTTTGCTTTTTTTTTCCCTGCCCAGAGACGTATTTATTTCAGGCTTTCAGTGTAAGGGATGCCAGCAAAATGTCAGCAGTTTGGAAGTATTTTAAAATTAGTGAAACCAACTCACGCATTGCAGACTGCAAACTTTGTTCTGCTAAAATATCAAGAGGAGGATCAAAAGTTAGTTCTTATAATACCAGTAATCTAATAAAACACCTCAAAATGAAACACAAGACTGAGCATGGAAAATTTACCGTCACTAGCACTGGCACTCAGCAGCTGATACTGCAGAAAACCCTTTCAGGACCTGAAAAATATTCCATGGATAACCCAAGGGCTATGAAAATATTGGAGGCAGTTACCCAATTGATTGTTCTTGACGATCAGCCACTCTCAGTAGTTGACAATGTGGGTTTTTGCCGACTTCTGAATCTTTTGGAGACTAAGTACGAAATTCCCAGTCGCTGTTACATCACAGATGTCATCTTGCCTCAATTACACAACACAGTGAAGAAACACATTACCAACATGCTGCAGGAGGACATAAAGGCTATCAGTTTCATCACAGACATTTGGAGCAGTAGTGTAAGTCCTGTGTCTGTAATTAGCTTAACTGCACAATGGATTGATGGCAATTTCCCTCTTTAGCAAGTCATGCTCCACGCAAAGAAATTTCAAGGCTCTCACACAGGCCAACAAGATGGCGGCCGTGTGCGGAGAGTTGTGAGCATTCCTGGGTGCATCTTGGTGACTGAGGGAGTGAATGTTACAGATTTGGCCTGTTGCTGCATCTTTTCCAGAACACATCAGGACCCGCGGTATCCACGGGAACTTATTTCAAAATTCTTGACCACGTGAGAACAAAATTAGCATCATTCTTTGTTCATAATATTCTTCTGGAGAGTTCCCCTTTAATAAATTTTGGGCTATCCATTGTAAAAAAGAAATCTACGTTCTTTGCGGACACCTATGATGGCTGCTTCGTGAAAACAAGGTCTGGTCCAGTGAACAGTAGAGCCTTCCGATCTATCAGTAAGAGAATGAGGCTTGGCCAGTTAAGGTTCCTATAAATGCGATGCCCGTGCACTAGGAAGACGTCAGTTGTGACGAAACATGTAGGGCGGAGCTACGCATCAACGTCATCGCGCCCCACGTGATCTCGGAAGTACGGGCGGTTTGATCTATTGCCGGCTAATGTTTGTACAATGCTCATTTTTATTGGAATGCTGTAAGTAGCCACTTGCCATTTTTACCTTTATTAATAAACCCACGGAATTACACTATCTGGATCCCTCTTTTCCTTCTATATGGTACAATGTCCATGAATGAGGTCGATATATGAGGTGTCTATTCAGAGGTTTGAAGAGAGAACATTTAAACCAAGAATTGTGCCTGCAGAGGCTATCTGCTTGCTATTCTGACCATCCTAGAGATAGGTGGTCACCTAGTTCTGGTAAGAGTCCTTGGATTTGGTGTGCTGCGGGTGTCACCACAGCTCTTCTCTCTCCTCCCTATTTCAACACCTGGTGGAAGGATCTTTTGTGACTATCAACGGCATATGGACTCTAACAAAATTTATTAGAACCCATATTTATATCTATTGCACATGCTAATCAATGTTTTTGCACATTTTTGCACATGCGTTTTTGCACATATTATGCTAATTTGCACAGCTTATGAATCTATAGATATTTAAACTCATGGTTTATGTTTACAAATTATCCATGTTTTCTGATGTTGATGCGGATAACTACCGCGTATTGTCTGTATATTCTATACATTTTGTAAATTTTTAGCACTTGGGTTTTTTGTCACTTATCTGATTAGTGCAATTTATACATATACATTTATTTCTTCTGGGCGATATCCCTAGTCAGATCGCAGCTTTTCAATCACAGCACCTTTTCATCATTTCAATATCAATAATTTTTTTAATCAAACCAATTATTATAGTGCGGTAATTTCTTCTGTTTTTAGTTTTCTCACACAGGCCAAGCTATAACGAGCATACTTGAAGAAATGCTTGACACTTGGTCCATTCCCAAAAGTTCTGTCCATGTGGTAGTCCAGGATAATGCCAGGAATATGATAAAAGGTGTGGAAGATGCTGGTCTTCAGAGTCTTTCATGTGTGGCACATACACTGCAGCTGGCTGTATCAGAGGGTCTTTTATCAAAGTGCAGCATTATGGATGCTGTGGGAGTTGGGCGCAAAATAGTTGGCCATTTTAAACATTCAAACCTGGCGTATTCTCGGCTGCAAGATATTCAGCTCCAACTTGGCCAACTCATGAAAAGACTTCAACAAGATTTTCAGACTCACTGGAACAGTACATTTTACATGCTGCAGTCTCTGATTGAGCAGAAGCGGGCCATTGGAGTATATGTGTCAGAACATGAGCTCCCTACAACTATCACTGCAAATCAGTGCAATCTCATTGAAAAGATGATCAACATCTTGGCTTCCTTTGAAGAATTGACTCGGCATGTGAGTTGTTCAGATTCTTTTGCCTCAGATGTAATTCCTGCAATTACAGTGCTACAGAGATTGTTGTAGAAAGAAATAGATGAGGACTGCAGTGTTAAAACGATGAAGAACACGTTGCTTGCTGCTTTGCAGAAACGCTTCTCTGACATGGAGCAAAACACACTCTACTGCATCACTACCTTACTCGATCCAAGGTTGGTAATTGCTACTGCCTACTAATATATCATGCCTTGCTGTGTTTTTGGCTACTTTGTTTCCGACCATTCAAACTCTTTTTGCTGGGTCCCCCGATTTGGCACTCCTGGCTCCTTCCCTTATAGCAGTGGGCCATTCCTTCTCTTATAGCAGTGCCAGTGGGCCACTCCTGGCTCCTTCCCTTATAGCAGTTGGCCACTCCTTCCCTTATAGCAGTGGGCCACTCCTGGCTCATTCCCTTATAGCAGTGGGCCACTCCTTCCCTTATAGCAGTGGCAGTGGGCCACTCCTGGCTCCTTCCCTTATAGCAGTGGGCCACTCCTTCCCTTATAGCAGTGGCAGTGGGCCACTCCTGGCTCCTTCCCTTATAGTAGTGGGCCACTCCTGGCTCCTTCCCTTATAGCAGTGGGCCACTCCTTCCCTTATAGCAGTGGCAGTGGGCCACTCCTGGCTCCTTCCCTTATAGTAGTGGGCCACTCCTGGCTCCTTCCCTTATAGCAGTGGGCCCACAGCAAGCTTCCACAGTTGTTGTTGCTGCTGGCCTTGCATGATTGACATTGTTGTCTTGCTGTTCTTCTTTTTCTAGATATCTATAAAGATTGGTTCTTCTCAAATGCAGATGCTGGCAGGCAGGCCAAAGAAATGCTCCAGCTGAAAATGCAAGAAATATCTGTACAGGTACAGCCAGCTACATCCGACAAACCACCATCTGCCAAAAAGCCTCACACTGACCAACAGTCAAGTACCAGGTCCCCGACTACTACTACCAGCAGTGTGGACAGTGTTTTTCAAGAAATTGCTTGTTCATCTACATTTGAGAACAGTGCTCCCACAGCTTCTACCATATAACTCTGAGCATATCTTGGAGAGGTCACTGCCTCGTTTGGACAAACCTCTTGGGTATTGGGCAGTCAATAAACTGCGATTTCCCACTCTGGGCCAAATGGCACAAAAATATCTTGCAGCTCCTTGCAGTAGTGTGGAAAGTGAGAGATTGTTCAGTGCAGCATCACACATTCTGATGGACACCAGAAACCTAAACATGCAGCGGTTCTTCTGTTTCTTAAAAAAAACTTGACACTTGCATTTGAATCGGAAAAGTAACACCTGTGGTGCACTGCACAAGGCATCATGCACAGTTGCACGCTTCAGCTCATCCTCAAAGCAACTCTTCCAACTTTTTGTGAGCGGTAGAAGAAGCAGCTACTTTCAGCTGGTATTGTGCATGAGGCCTTACTGCAGTCCTTGGTCCTTCCTCTCCTTGAATGAACAAATCTGTTTCTTTCACGGGTTTCTTAAGAAGTTGAAGTAGAAGCAAGCGCATAAAAAAAGTTTTTATATCTGAAAAAAAGTTTTTTACAAAATAATGTAAGTTTTGAGGTACTGTTCTAGAACTTCTAGTTCATCCTCCTCATGCCTTACATTATTTAACTAAACTACTACTGGATTGCACTGTGCCACTTGGGTTGTGAAGTTGAACTGTTCTCACGTCATCAAAAAATCTGAGATTTCATATTTTTAAAAGGCATACAAATTCATGCACAGTTGGGCAATGCATCTCGAAGCAGCTACTCCTCCAGGTGCCTGTGAGCTGTTTATCTCCCTGTTAACTCCCCTCCATAGGTAGCCTATGTGTCCGTTGCGCAGTCAGTCTAAGTCACACTATATGTGGTTTCTGCCGTGTCAGGAAAGTTTACTGGCAGAAAAAAATCCAAGGTTTATCTTTGCTGCCCGTAAGCTGCCCTGCCACTCGACTCACATATAGTGTGCAATGGACAGCAGTCAGTCACATAGGCTAACATGGCAACAGGCAGAATAAAGCTCAAATGCCTGGAGGAGCAAGCAGCTGCTTTGAGCTGCATTGTGCATGGCCCTACTATAATGCTATATATACAAGTATAAGGCGCAATGCTTCAGACTACCACAGTAATATCTGGACAAATAACAGAAAAATAAAAAAGTCAAAAATTATAAAAAAATATTACAATGAAAAGAAGATGGATAATGGACAATAAGCAAGGGTACATGAGCAATATAAAAAATCCATGGGGGTGTAAGTCCGAGAATGAGCACACTAAGGGCAGCCTTCAAGGGTGAACAGGATCACAGTCCACCAACACTGTAGGAAGATACAAAACAAAGGGAGAGGCGCCTCTAAGTGTAGTATGTAAACAAATGTATTAATCCAATGGTAATTAAAACACTCACATGGAGGATAGATAGGCAAAAAACAAGGCATCTATGTCTAAAAGTGGAACTGGGGATGTTAAGCAATCAGATAATGCTATCAACATGTAAAAAAACGTAAAATAAAATAAAATATATACTAAGTCAAGGTACATGGATGCATGTCCCCAAAAATTCTAGTTGAATATAGGTGAATTAATCCAAACTCCTATGTGTTTAATAGAAAGGATCCAAAGAAGGTGATGAACTGAAAAGGGGGAGGGGAGGGGGGGGATGAAAGGAAGGGGTGGGAGGTAAAGAACGGGGGAGGGGGCGCTAAGAAACCCCTTTATCAAGTTATTAAATACCTTAGTATATACGTTATTTTATTTTACGTTTTTTTACATGTTGATAGCATTATCTGATTGCTTAACATCCCCAGTTCCACTTTTAGACATAGATGTCTCGTTTTTTGCTTATATATTGATATTATATTGGAATGCGTACATATACATGTGTTTTCTTCTTTTTTATAGATGAATGTATATTTTTATAGCTATTTTATTCATACAGTTTTATATTGATGGTCTTTTTTTACCCATTGTCATCTTGCACCCATTGGTCTTGCCTCCCCCATATTTCAAATATTTTGGCTTTAGTATTGCCTTTCCTAGGGGTTCGTCCTCTATTGTCATCATATCGCTGTATTTTTATATTTACTATGTTATGTTGTTCCTACTTTGTGTCCCCGCCCCCCGTTTGTCCACAGCCAACAGATAGTTCAGTATGTGTGTATATATCACACTGCTCCGTTACTCCCATAGCCTTCTTGTTTTCTCCCTTTGCCTGAAGAAGTGGCGCAGGTGCGTTGTGTCATCTGCACCTGTCTGCCAATGAAACGCGTCGCCACCAGCCCTGGACGATCTCTGTGTGCTTCTCAAGCCTCGTCTTCATCTCGCGACCGGCCGGCTCTTCCATTCACAGCGGTGATTACGAGCGTCTGGAGCCACCTAAAATCCTCTTGTGATCCTTCAGCTGGACCGGCTTCCCCTTTCTTGTTGGATGGCTTTCATGCTTGGTTTTAGTTCCTCCACCTCCATGTGAGTGTTTTAATTACCACTGGATTAATACATTTGTTTACATACTACACTTAGAGGCGCCTCTCCCTTTGTTTTGTATATTCCTACTATAATGCTATGCTTGAGGTACTGTTCTTGCTCCTCATGCCTAACATTATTTAACCAACTGTATTGTATTGCAGGCTGCACCACTAGGGTTCTGAATTTGTTGTGAATTGTGATGTAAGTAACTAAGTTTAAACATGATGTCATGATGATGACCAGTGGTGTATCATCCATGGGTGCAGGGTGTTCACTGAACACGGGCCCTGAGGGGTGGGGGGCCCATAGTGCTCTGACCCACACTGCACCCATGGATGATCGCTCCCTGGTTGACAGACGGGGATGATCGGTGCAGTGTGGGCTTGCATACGGGCCCACTAATTTCCTGATACGCCCCTGATGATGACATTTCTTTTTTCAAGGCACGGCATCATGCACAGTTGAACAATGCAGCTGCTCCAGGTGTTTCAGCTGTTTGAGCTATGTCTATGTGTTAACTCCCCTCAACTGCCTATGTGTCCAACTGTCTATGGCCCAGCATGCATTGCACACTATAGGTCTTCCAGGAGTTTAGTGGCAGGGAATCTTACAGGCAGAAACAATTTCTAAGGTTTTATTTGGATTTGTTCTTCTGCCTACCTGCCACTAAACTCCTGAAACACCTATAGTGTGTGCAATGCCTGGCCAATTGACACATAGCATAGGCATTGGCTAACAACATGGAGGGGAGTTAACAGACAGAGAAATGGCTCAAACACCATCAGCTGTTTTGAGCTGCATTGTGCACGAGGCCTTAATGGCACTGCAGTGCTACTTCTGCTAAGTGATGATAACACATCCTCCTTTCCATCCTGGAACAAATAATTCATTTGTTCTGTGACTGTAAAATGTGTTTCTTTCACAAATGTGTAAGAAGTTGCAATAGAAGCAAGCACACACATAGGAGTGCGCAGCCTATTGCATTAGGGTGTGCACCACAAAGCGCAAACAAACACAAGAGCGTGAGTGTGTGTATATGTCAGAAGGGCAGAGATCGGTGTCAGTAGTTTATTTTTATTTTATTTTATTTTTTTTACAATTTATTTTTTTTATTATTTTTTACAACATTATATTTTATTATTTTTTTTTTTCACTTTTATTTAGGAGCCCTGCTGGGGGCCTTTGATGAAATATCAGGGGTCTAAACAGACCCCCGATGTCTCACTTTTAAGACAGAGAAAGGGACTCAGGACAGAGATTCCCCTGTCCATTTCTCTGCAGTCAGGCAGCAGGGGGAATCTGCACAGTACAGGGTGATTAGGGTGTGCCCAGGCACACCTGCTACCCTATGTGCGCACGCCTATGAGCACACATCACAATTGTTGTTGTTTTTTTTTTTTTTTTTTACAAAAGGCTATGTCTTTTTGAGTTTTTTTTTACTGAGTCAGAATTATACTGTTCTAGTTCCTGTTCTGTTCTTGCTCCTCCTCATGCCTAAACTACAGAACTGTATTGCACTTGGTTGATTGTGAACTTGTTGTGATGTTTACATGTCATTGACATTATTTAACATGTTCTGTGAAATTTGAGCTTTCAGAACTTTTTGACAAGCAAATAAAAGCATTTTATTTGTTTCATAATATCTTTTGGAGTTCCAGTTCTTCATTTTCTAAAGAATACTAACAGAAATCTTCATTCCCTTTAAAAAATGGTCACATGACCAAAAAATAGGTATCGGTATCGGCGACTACCTAAGATAAAGTATCGGTACTCGTACTCAGTGCCAAAAAAGTGGTATCGGTGCAACCCTAGTGTAAAGAGAATATTTCATAAGAGATTAATGGAAACTGCCGTTATTGACCATTCCTTTTGCAAAATGCTGGATCCCTGGCTGTCATTGTGATGCTTTATTTTAATGTTGTCTAAAGCTGGTCATATATGGTTAGTTTTTTTTTTTTTTCTATCATTCTGCAGTGGATGTAGGAATCCCCAACTGCCGGGACATTGTATTGTATTGTCCTGCTGGACAACACACAAAAATTGTCATGTGTCAAAATTGCCATAGCTAAAATAGCTTAAAGCTTCTTTCATATAGCACCTTCTAGTGTAAAGCTGGGTACATTTATTTTGGCTCCCCTGTAATCAGTGGAGCAAGGGGTTTATTATTTTATTGATCCTCAATGTCTCAAAGGCTGCTGGGAAGGTGTGCCCAGTAGGTGGCTGGGGGGCCCATAAATAGCGGGAGGCCTGGGCAGCAGGGTTCAGTCCTGCAGGAGGAGACCCATGAGAGGGGGCTCTGCCCCCTGGTGCAGGAGCCTAGAGGAGGTCTTACAGAAGACATTGAGGTCTCAGCTAGACTTAGCTGGGGAGCCTAGGATCAAATTGGGTCTGGAGAAGCTCACTGGAGAGAGCCAGGAGGAAGTTGGTGGGAAAGAGTCCAGCTGTCCTATGGTGGCGTGAGTCTACATCTTCCTCACTAGAAAGACCCTGGTAGATATTGGCAAGAGGTGACCGATGATCCTGTGGCTATGTGAGTAGATATTCCCAGTGCTGAAGAATAGTGACTGTGTGCAGCTTTTAACTCTGGAAGCAGTAAAGGTTACCAAAAGCATAGGAGATCCTGTGGAACGTTCAGTTTGTACATTGCAGCCAGAAATTGAGGTATCCTCAAATTGTTCAGTTTTGCAGTTCATCGGGGTGTCCCATGTTCCCTAAAAAAAGATAAATATTGGTATTGCGCAAATTCTAAATGTGCATTAAAGATAAATACATGAAAAACAATCCATAAAAAGTGCATATGTTGATAGGGCCAATCGTCCTCAATATAACAGTTCATTTCATAAAGTGTCTCTGTGCTCAAGTGTAAAAATAATCAACTCTTCTCCCAGAGCTTCAAAGTGAATCTTGTGCCACCACCAACACCTTGTGCTCTCTAGCCTCTCACCTCAATGCCATAAATATATGGCCACAAACAAGCAGGTACCCATGGGGAGCTGTTGATTCTCGCTCACAATCCTCTCCTTCTTGTCTGCTCACATCAGGATACACTGCTCCAGACTCCTTTTAATCCATCTATGGCTCAGATATATATGTGGGAATTAAATAGATAGAATGCCTCCTATAGTGTAAAACCATCTCAATAAGTAATTTTATTAGAAGCTTATTGCATGCTTACATAAAAATGATTAAAAAGCGCATATAGGGTGTAAACAATGGTGTTTTCCCCCCCTCATGTCACTTCCGGTGCACTGGTACATCAGACCACACTCTACGTGTTGCGTTATGTCATGTGACTTCTTCAGGGGACACGTGACGTGACGCAACGCGTAGGGCATGGTCTGACGTACCAGTGCACCGGAAGTGACGTGAGAGGTGGAAAACACTGTTGTTTACATCCTATAAGTGCTTTTTAATCGTTTTTATGTAAGCATGCAATTAGATTTTAATAAAATGACTTATCAAGGTTTTACACTATGAAAGGCATTCTATCTATTTATATGGTATACCACATATATGGGGTATCTGAGCCATTGATGGATTAAAAGGAGTCTGGAGCAGTGTATCCTGAAGGAGAGGATTGTGAGGGAGAATCAACAGCTCCCCATGGGTACCTGCTTGTTTGTGGCCATATATTTATGGCATTGAGGTGAGAGGCCAGAGAGCACAAGGTGTTGGTGGTGGCACAAGATATTTCACTTTGAAGCTCTGGGAGACGAGTTGATTATGTTTACACTTGAGCACAAAGACACTTTATGAAATGAACTGTTATATGTTGTTAGTTATCAAATATTGAGGACGATCGTCGATTGGCCCTATCAACATATGCACATTTTACAGATTTTTTTTTTTATGTATTTATTTTTAATGCAAATTTAGAATTTGTGCAATACCAATATTTATATTTTTTTGTACCCAGTGTGTAGCTGTGAACACATTTGGGTATTGCTTCATTTTTATAACTGCTTGATGTTTATGGCATTCTACATTGATACACCACTTAATTGAATGCGCTTGGCACTTTATAATTTACTATAGTAGCACAGGGGAACACAAACACATTTGTCTCATGTTCTCTACCCCTTATCTGGAAACCCCTAGACTGTTCTTTGGAGCCAGTGAAAGAGTGCTAAAAATGCGGTGTGCCTGGTTTTGTGTGCGCTAAGGGGAAAATGGGACCAAATTTGTCAGTGGCTCCTGCATAGGTGCTGCAGTTTTCCAGCACCCTGGGAGCTGCAGGCAGGGCTGCTGATAGGGGGGGGGGGCACCGGTCCTCTTGTAGGGGGCCCGAGCACACAGGGGGCCCACACAGGGAGGAGGACTCGTGATGGACGCCAGTTGCAGAACTCTTCCTCCAGCAGCTGAAAGCTGGTCTCTCCCCTTCTGCCTGCTGCCAGCTTTTATCTGCTAAGAAAGAGATAGTCATCCCTCACTAATCCCAATTCTCTGTGTGGGCCCCTTTTCTCAGCGCTGGCTCTGATGTTAGCTCTGCTCCTAAGTTTGTTATCTCTGTAACTTTGTTTCTCTTCCTCTGTCTCTCTGATCCCAGAGCTGTTCAGCCTGTATATTTTTTTCAACTCAGTTTCATTTTTTATTTATTAACTCAGTTTTGTCTTTTAAATTTAGCAGGAATTCTGTAAATTATATTGTATTTGTGTGTGCTAATAATAATTTTTTTGTATTTTTATTGAGATATAGCTTTAATATTTTCTTGGGGGGGCCTGTCAGGTAGTCTATACGGGGCCCCGCGATTTCTATCAGCAGCCCTGGCTACAGGTGGTGCGTGCAGCTGGCCTTAGAAGTGCATGGCTGTATACATACCGCCTTGTACTTGTGTAAATGCTGATGCTCTTTTGCACTGGCCTTTACCTGCACATGTGCGTATGACATTATACACAAATGTGGTAGTATTGCACATGCAAGGTTAAAAACAGATACAGGAGAGCATTTACAGGAGTACAACATGAACAGCGATGCACGTCTATGGCCAGGTTCCCTTGTCACCTGCTGCTCCGTGGGCATGGGAAATGTAGGGTTGCCACCTCATCCCCTTAAAACCGAACACATTTTAATTACACAGGTTGTTCTGTGGCTGATTAAGGTGGTAATTAAACTCATTTGGTGCCTCATCTGCATTAAATTAGCCTCAGAATCTGTGTAATTCATATGTGTTCGGGTTTAAAGGGATGAGGTGGCAACCCTAGGAAAATGCAGGGGTTTTTTTGGTTCCTTGCACCTGTCAACATCAGAGTCAGAGTAAAGTCAGAACTCCTGATCTGATACTTATTTTAGTATGCGACTTGGAAAATATTGAAGACAGAGGATAAGCATGACAGCTATGCTTCTATAGCAGGTGGTCAGAAATGGCAGTTCAGGAATTTCTCCTGTGACAGGTTCTCATGGCAGCGGAATCCAGAGGTGTTAGCATAGCAATGCTCAGAGAGTTATCTATGCTGTGAGTCAGAGCAATACTTTCCTGCCATGGTGCTCTGCAGGCAGGTGGGCCCCCAGCTGTAGGCGGCTCCCCGTCCCCAGCAGGTAAGAGTCATGTCTGGGAGAGGCTTACTCCAGGAAATCCACTTTGTACATACGCTGCACAGAAATACAAGTGGGTGGAAATGTTCTGACTATGTGTAAAGGAGGAGCATGCCCTCGAGGTGGAGTTATCACACCAGGCAGAAAAAAAACCTAAGTAGGTTAAAGTCAGAAGGGAGGTGACAGGGATGGAGCTACACAGGTGACAGGGAGAAGAATGTGGCCTGGCCAGCTATAGCCAGACATCTCGTACAAGTCACCTGCATAGAGGCCAAGCGTACAGGCGATGTGTTCTCCAACATGGAGCTGGATGTATACCTCCAGGTGGGATAAGTGTACACCGCCATGAGCTAACCAGGGAATCCATGGGGAGTCTTGGATCTGGAACCTGTCCACTGCTGGTCATCCTCACCCTTGAGGTGGAGCTCCCGTACGAGGAGGAAATGTGTATCAGTCTTGTAAAGGTGGGTGAACATAAAGACACGTCGCATACATGTTTCACCTAAAGGACCTCATTCGGAGAGGGTCTGTACTGAGA
>BLSH010474978.1:106801-127249 GCA_018402905.1 Glandirana rugosa | reverse complement strand
AGTAACCGTGACCAATCCGACGTGAAGTACCCGTGACCATTCCGCCAATGAAGTGCAGCCTTACCTGTGCCCATGAACTGCAGCCTTACCTGTGCCCATGAAGTGTAGCCTTACCAGTGCCCATGAAGTGCAGCCTAACCAGTGCCAATGAAGTGCAGCCTTACCTGTGCCCATGACGTACAGCCTTACCTGTGCCCATGAAGTGTAGCCTTACCAGTGCCCATTAAGTGCAACCTAACCATTGCCCATGAAGTGCAGCCTTACCAGTGCCCATGAAGTGCAGCCTTACCAGTGCCCATGAAGTGCAGCCTAACCAGTGCCCATGAAGTGCAGCCTAACCAGTGCCCATGAAGTGCAGCCTTACCTGTGCCCAGGGCCGGCCCTACCATCGGTCCCAGTGCGTCCATTGGAACCAGGTAGCACTTTGAGAGGGGCAGCAAATTGAACCACGGCCGCCTCTCCTTCTCTTCTATTTACCCAGCAAATTGATGACCAAGATTTTTTTTCAACAGTTTTATGTGTCATGACAACTGCCCCTGCTCCGCCTGCCCCTATACTACCCTAGCCTACCCCTATACTGCCCTAGCCTGTCTATATACTACCCTAGCATGTATATACTATCCTAGCCTGTCTATATACTACCCTAGCCTGTCTATATACTGCCCAGGCCTGCCCCTATACTGTCCTAGCCTGTCCATATACTCCCCTAGCATGCCCATTTACTACCCTAGCCTGTCCCTATACTACCCTAGCCTATCTATATACTGCCCTAGCCTGTCCCTATACCGCCCTAGCCTGCCCCTTGGAATTGAACATAATGGCATGTCATATAATTTTGCATATAGACAAGGTGCTGTTGCATATAAATCTGACTTCCGGATAAATTTAATTTTAGTTTTAATTATCATGATATAGAATAATGGATGTGGGGGCCTTTTGGTGGGCATGATTTTTTTTTGGGGGGGGGCAGCATTTCATTCTTGGACCCAGGCAGCACAATGTCTTGGGCCAGCCCTGCCTGTGCCCATGAAGTGCAGCCTTACCAGTGCCCATGAAGTGCAGCTATACCAGTGCTCATGAAGTTCAGCCTTACCAGTGCCCATGAAGTGCAGCCTTACCAGTGCCCATGAAGTGCAGCCTTACCAGTGCCAATGAAGTGCAGCCTTACCTGTGCCCATGAAGTGCAGCTATACCAGTGCTCATGAAGTGCAGCCTTACCAGTGTCCATGAAGTGCAGCTACACCAGTGCCCATGAAGTGCAGCCTTACCAGTGCCCAAGAAGTGCAGCTATACCAGTTCCCATGAAGTGTGGGAGACTTGAGATGTCTCTACTCTCCACCTCACACAGACTGGGACGTCATCACCTCCGCCTGTCACGAGCAGCCCAAGCGGCCGCTGTGGCTGTACTCCATTCGGCCACTAGGGCTGCTCTGTCTTCTGTCTGTGGCTGAGTGACAGGTTCAGCCCGGAGATCACCCGATGCTCGCGGGTGTCCGGGAGCCCGCAGCCAAATGCGGGAGACTTGAGATGTCTGTCATCGCCCCTGATCCCGAACCTGCCACCAGACAGCCACCTACAGCTTCTGGATGGCAACAGATTTATGTCTTATGTCTATCTCGGTTACTTGGGAAGCCACGGTGTGAATAATGTGCCCGGGTTTCAGACAGGCAGACTGTCTGGGTGAATCCTGGACAGGTGGCACCCCCAGACCCGGAAGTGCAGAATCACGTACAGGTATGTGTTTCTGCCCAGAGCGGCCGCCCTGCCGCAGTAGTAGGTGGCATCTGGTTATAGAGCCGCACTGAAGCACTGTGAAGGATACATATAGAAGAGATGGGATTGGACCGTGCAGTGATGGACGGGCAGCTTTGAAGCTGTCGGTGAAGCTGAGCTGTGTCTTCTAGCAGGATGTCAGGCTTTGTCTGGGAGGGGTTCCCAGCACATTCACCCAGCCACTTCTTAGAACTGTACAGCTGAGTCGCAGGTTTGTGGTGAGAATATTTTGTGCCCCAGATTTCAGGCGTACATCTGGTAATAATCTGATCAGATATCGGGGCGGAGGAAGGAGTGCGGGTACCGGCGTCTGCTACCTAGAAATCCTCCTGTATAGCAGAGGTCGATTTTCAGCAATAAACAAATCGCTTCACCAATCAGGAACTGTTCCTTAAAGCAATATTAAACCCAAAACCAAAAATACCAGATATTGCAACTTCCCAATCATTACATGTGGTGGCTGCATTCGCTTTCTTTTTTTCTAGGCTTTTTTTACCCTCTGTTTTCACCTGGTGATCTGGCCAGTAACATACCTCCTTGTATTAGAGTGCCCTCACTCTGGATGAAGCAGCACAGAGGGCACACCAGACAGCAGCATTATCAGTGTGGTGCAAGGGAATGTTAGATGTACTAGCAGATTTAAATACACTAACAAATTGAATTCACTTGATCCACTTGACCTCCGGAAGCTTTACCCCCCCTTCATAACCAGGCCATTTTTGCATTACCTTAACTGACAATTGCGCGGTCGTGTGACACTGTACCCCAATACATTTTTTCCCCACAAATAAAGCTTTCTTTTGTTGTTCTTTAAGCCCTCATACATGGGCGTTTATTGACGCCACGTTTTTTGCAACTCTCCATGTTATTCAATGGCCCCATAAAAACGCTGATGTTTTTAAACAGTAGAGGGCGTCAGCATTAGTGAGCTGTAACTTGAACGCGGGACCAACGCGTTCGAAGGCTGTAACGTTTTGGCGCCTTTGACGCCAACGCCGCAAAACGCTCACTAACGCCATACCGGCTTTAACCGGTGATTTTGACGCCATCGTTTTCAGGTTAAAAAATAGCAGAGGAATGTTTTTTTTTTTAAAAACGCCTATTGACGCCGACGCTCACTAACGCTCATAAACGCAGATGCAAAAGGCCGAAAAAAAACGCAGATTTTTCCCTGACGTTGGAAAAAAAAAAACAAATTTCTTACTTTTTGCTTATTATTAAACATACGCCCGTGTGTATGAGGCCTTATAATCACCTCTGCGTTTTTTATTTTTTGTGCCATAATAAAAAAAATCCCGGCAATTTTGAACAAAGGAAAACAATATTTTTTTAGTTTCTGCTATTAGGCTTCTTGCACACTGCAGCTTGAAAAAGCTCAGTAGTACAGCTTTTTTTTTTTTTTTTACTGAGCTAAAATACAGCCAATTAATTGTAATGTGGCTATGCACACAGGCGCGTAAACAAGCATCAAGCATTCTACAGTAAAAAAAATGGAAAAATCTGCATTTTTGTCAGTAATTTACACCTCATGCAAGCAAATACACGCGATTGCGCACAAATGTCCATTTACATACTGCAGAACAAGAACACGAGAATACGTTTGCGCGTAAATTTGCGTGAACTCATATGCGCAAAAATACATTAAAAAAAACCTCTGAAAAAGTAGATGCTCAAACAGGTGTATCGTGGGAAAGAGACCTAAAACATATACAATAAAAAATATGTAAAAAATGTAATTTCTTCATAAATTTAGGCCAATATGTATTCTGCTACATATTTGCTATATGTAAAAAAAAAAATCCCAGTAAGCGTATATTGATTGGTTTGCACAAAAGTTATCACGTCTACAAACTATGGGATATATACTGGAATTTTTATTTATTCATTTAATTTTTTTGCTAGTAATGGCGGCGATCAGTGATTTATAGCGCGACTGTGATATTGCGGCGGACAATCTGACACTAACAAAAAAAGACCGAAAATTTGGAAAAAAGAAACAAACAATATTTTTTACTTTCTGCTATGAAAGCACCTGCTTCCGGAGCCAATCAGTGGGCCACCGGCGATCGTTCGGGGGAATGACAGAATGGCGGTCTGCCTATGTAACCAAGGCAGACTGCCTTTCTGTTAGCGAGGGAAAGAGTGAGATCTGTGATTCCTGCTAATCAGGAACACAGATGTATCTCTTCCACCAGTTTGTCCATCCCCTCACACAGTTAGAAAGCACACCAAGGGAACACAGTTAGCCCTTTGATTGCTGCTGATGTTAACCCCTTCCCTGCCAGTGTCATTTATACAGTGACAGTGCATTTTTGTTTAGCACTGATCACTGTATTGGTGTCACTGGTCCCCAAAAAGTGTCACTTAGGGGGAGATTTACTAAGGTTGGAGCACTCAGAATCTGGTGTAGCTGTGCATTGTAGCCAATCAGCTTCTAAGCTTGTTCAATTGAGCTTTGATAATAATATCTGGAAGCTGATTGGTTTCCGTGCAGAGCTGCACCAGATTTTGCACTCTCCAGTTTTAGTATATCAACCCTCTAGTGTCCGGTCTGTCCACCGCAATGTCGCAGTCCCGATACAATCGCCGCCATTACTAGTAAAAACAATTTTAAAAAAGTCCATAAATATATCCCATAGTTTGGTAGACGCGATAACTTTGCGCAAACCAATCAATATACGCTAACTGGGATTTTTTTTTACCAAAAACATGTAGCAGAATACATATTGATGAAGAAATTAGATTATTTTACATTTTTTTTATTGGATACTTTATAGCAGAAAGTAAAAAATATTGTTTTTTTTTTTTTTAAATTGTCTGTGTTTTTTGTTTACAGCGCAAAAAATTAAAACCGCAGAGGTTAGGAGAAAGCTCTATTTGTGGGAAAAATAGGACGTCAATTTTATTTGGGTACAGCGTCGCACGACCGCGCAATTGTCAGTTAAATTAACGCAGTGCCGTATCGCAAAAAATGGCCTGATCGTGAGGGGGAGGGGGGGGGGCAAACCTTCCGGGGCTAAAGTGGTTAATCTAACCTTGACACCCGCATCAGATCGCTATGCGGTGCAAGAAACGTGCAGGATGCAGGATCAGTGTGAACCTAGACTGAGGAGCGGGCCTTGCCTAGGCAGGCTACATTTAATGCCCATATGTGAAGCTGAGCTTCTATGATGGGAGGAACTAAAATCCAATGAATGAAGCTGGTGGGCAAGGGATAGTCAAGCTGGGGGGAAAGAGCTAGATGATGCTGGGCGTCCTCCAGCCAGGAAATGAGGCAGGTTCTGTTTGGCTTGCTGCAGCTTCTAATGCACAACGTAGGAAGGAGGAGAGGGGAGGGGATAGATGCTCTAAATAATCTGACCAATCATAGCTCAGAGAGCAATCTGCTGGGCATATGGAGCTGTCATAGGAGTGAGCCCGTCACTGGCAGTGGGGTTGGGTTGGGTCAGCCGGGTAAAGTCCTAATTATCATTCTAGAGTACAATTAATTACGGTGGAATCCTGCTGTTACACAAGAGTCTATTTACAGCAATTAAATGCTTGGGCTCAGCCTGCTTGAACCTGCTTGTTTTGTCTTTTATAACTTTCCTCTTCCCTGTGGGAGGAACATGCAAAAGACTTTTCCCAGAAATGCGGGCCCATCAGTTTTCCATATTACAAACATGAAATGTCTCTAAGGAGATTCCATACACAACAAGGGTGTAGCTAATGACTTCTAGTAGGCTCATCTTCCTAAGGGGCAACTCCGAGCAAACAGCTTACTAAGCAGAGGAACTGCATACACCGATCAGCCATAATATTCCGATCACTGGCAGGTAAAGTGAATAACATAGATTATCTTGTTCCAATGGCACCTGAACGTGGGCAGGATATATTAGGCGGCGAGTGAACATGTTGTCCCTGAAGTTGAAAGCAGGAAAAAATGTGCACGCGTAGCGATTAGTGCAACTTTATTATTATTATTATTTCAGGTATTTATATGGCGCTGTCAATTTACGCAGCGCTTTACATATACATTGTGCATTCACATCAGTCCCTACCCTTAAGGAGCTTACAATCGAAGGTCCCTAACTCACATTCATACTAGGGCCAATTTAGACAGGATGTAATTTACCTACCAGCATGTCTTTGGAGTGTGGGAGGAAACCAGAGTACCTGGAGGAAACCCACGCAGGCACAGGGAGGACATGCAAACTCCAGGCAGGTAGTGTCGTGGTTGGGATTCGAACCAGCGACCCTTTTGTTGCCAGGCGAAGTGCTACCCACTACACCACTGTGCCGCCCATGGACCTATTGTAATGGCTGGGCGACTGGGTCAGAGCAACTGTAATACTGCAATTCTTGTGGGATGTCACCGGTCTGCAGAGGTCAGGACTGACCAAAAGTGGTCCAAGCAGCGGCGGCTCGTCCATAAGGGGCGCCGCCCCCCCATCCATGTGGGATGCCGGACGCATGGATTCCACTGGGATATTTTTTTTTAGAAGCACATGATTAGAGCCCGAGGTTCTAATAGGCTTCAAAAAAGGGTGGGCTCAGCGTTCAGAGCACTGCACCCCAAGCACACCCACTTGTGTGACAATAGCGAATGAATATGATCCTCCTCCCGGCCAATTAGGAAGCGGGTCCTGAGACCCATCACCCGTTTGGCTGAAAGGACAGACGATCCTATTGGACGTCAAGGAGGAGGAAGGAGAAGACACTGTGATGCAGAGGAGGAGAAGACATGATGGAAGGCACTACCTGTCACCCGTAGGAGCGCTGCCCATCCGTGACCTAGATGGGGTAAGTGCGGGGCTTGATGATTGACCAACCGACCAGGGTGCCACCCACCTGATCGGAGGGGGGGGGAGGTTTTGGGTGCTGGCCGACCGAGGGGGGGGGGGGCTTTGTGCCACGCCAACCCCCACAAAAAAAAGAAAACACCAGCCTCTACTACTGGGTCCAAGGCTCATTGATCATTGATGTACATGGGGAGTAAAGGCTGACCCCTGTGCATTGATTAAATAGAAGAACTAATGTAGCTCAAATTACTGAGAAAGTTAATGCTGCTTCCGAGTGAAAGATATCAGAGCTGTGTAGCCACAGACCGGTCAAGGTGCCCATACTGACCCGTGTCCACAACAAAAGTGCCTACAATGGGCATGTGAGCATCCAAACTGAACCACAGAGCAATGGTAGAAGGTGGCCTGGTCTGAGGAATTCAAGAATGGTTTGAGGAACACAATGAGTTTGAGGTGTTGAGTTGGCCTCCAGATTCCCCAAATCTCAAACCAATTGAGCATCTGTGAGATGTGCTGGAAAAACAAGTCTGATCCATGGAGGCCGCACATCACAACTTACAGAACTTAAAGGATCTTGGCTTGGTGCCAGATACCACAACATACCTTCAGAGGTCTAGTGGAGTCTATGCTTTGACGGGTTATGGTGGGTGGTCATAATATTATGGCTGATCGGTGAATATGTGACCTAGTTCATCCATCAAAGGATCTGTAATTGTGTTTGTCTAGTCTTGTGAGTCACACACTGCGCAGTGACACCAGCGTTACCTGATTCAGCGTTGCAGCTTTCTGTGTCACTTACCTCTTCATTAGTGGATCAGCAGTGCATTAATGAAGATTCATTCTTCGATGAGCAGGCTGATGATATGGGAAACATATGGAATACACGATTTCCACATGAAGAGTTCTAGCTGAGACTTAGGGTTGTATTTAAAAAAAACTTTAAATAAAAAAAAAAGACAGCGCTATACCCAAGTATGTGTCAAGGTAATCTGTCCTAAAAAAGTGTATATATAATATATGAAATATATAAAGTGATCACACAATGCTATAATCTCTATCAAAGCTATTAATGATAATACTATAATCTCTATAGCTATTGTGATAATTATGTAAACTAAGGCTGCTTTCAAACTGGGGTGGCGGGTCCATTAGCGGCAAAGCACTGCTAGTTTTAGCGGCACTTTACCACTGTTGTAGCGGTGCTTTTTGGCCACTAGCAGGGCGCTTTTAACCCCCAAGAAAGGGATAACAAGGGGTTAAAAGCGCCCATGTTCTTCCGAGGCAATTTGGAAGTGCTGCCCATTCATTCCAATGGGCAGGGGCTGTGCAGGTTAGTGTAGAGGGTCAGGTAGGTTAGTGTAGGGGGCAGGTAGGTCAGTGTAATGGTCAGGTAGGTCAGTGTAGGGGTCAGGTAGGTCAGTGTAAGGGTCAGGTAGGTTAGTGTAGGGGGTCAGGTAGGTTAGTGTAGGGGGCAGGTAGGTCAGTGTAGGGGGCAGGTAAGTCAGTGTGGTATTCAGGTAGGTCAGTGAAGGGGTAAGGTAGGTCAGTATAATGGTCAGGCAGGTTAGTGTAGGGGTCAGGTAGGTTAGTGTAGGGGGTCAGGTAGGTTAGTGTAGGGGACAGGTAGGTCAGTGTAGGGGTCAGATAGGTCAGATGCCACATGGAATACATGGGTAGAGCAAAGGGGGTGGAGTCAGGGGTGGGGCCAATGGTGTGGCAAAATGAGGTTTCGCCTAGGGTGTCAAAAATCCTTGCATTGTATATATACAATTTTAGGACAGATTACCTTGACACATACTTGGGTATAGCACTGTCTTTTTTTATTTAAATTTTTTATGTTGAGATTTCTCAATTTGCTACACTCTCAGTGTCTCTGGTGGCAGGATCCACGTTTGATTCACCTGCATGTTTCTGAATCTATGCACACTTTATCTCACCGGGATCTGATCATAACATTTATTTATGAGGACTTTAGAGACTGTTCTTCCTATTTGCCTTTTGCGCTGCACTGACCATCTTATTGTTATATAACATAGACATAACATAATATTAATATATTTGTGCAGATAAAATATAATAGTTTTAAGAGGAATCATCAATGTGTAGACATAACCATTTCCATAATCTTTAGCCATTTATACCAGGACCCTACGCAGTGGGTGATTTCGTATATGGTTAGATTGCTATCTGTATTTTTAAAGGCTAACTTCAACAATTTATTTTTTTATTTTGGATAAACTGGAGAAGAGTTGTAACATTCATGCCAGTTTGTTTTTTTCTCATGTCCATGACCACATTTAGGAGATTTTCCCTTACTTCCTGTCACTGTGACACCCATACAAAAAATGGGGAGCGGTTGTCGCTGAGACAGGAAAGTAAAGACAGCAATAAAAACATTCCTAGAAGCTCTAACCCTTCCTGACCTAACAAGAACCGAGTTATGATCTCCCGAACAGGGCAACAAACGGCGATAAAAACCCGACAGAGGTGCTAACCCTTCCCTGTTCCATTTGAAACACAATAATATTTTTTTGGCTGGAGTTTGTACCGGGAAATAGATCTTGGTGGCTTATATTTATTTCATAAACAGAGTATGATGGGTGTATTATTATTTGCAGTAACTGCAGATGATTGATTTATTGCTGGATAATTGAAGTTATACAACCAAATGGGGAGAATATCTGTCTCCATAATAAGGAAATAGTCTATGATCTGGGTTTGACAGGCACGCTGTATTTTCCTTCCTTATAGGAGATAAATGAGAGTGGCCTGATATGTGGGGTTATCTGGTGTCATGAAACTGCACTTTGAAGATAAATGCACAATTGAAATATAGGAGCTGTTTTACCTTTCAAAGGATTTGTACTTCTGTCCATCTAATCCTGGGATTTACACAGCCCTGCTGCACAGAACAGCCCTGGCTGACCTTTCTATGCTGCAGTTTCACTTACACTTCCAGGTTTCCTCAGCATCCTAGCCCAGTGACTGGACAATGCATAGAGATGCAGCACACTGGTGAGCTCATCTGCTCTCTACTACTATCAGCATGCTTATTGCATTGCAACACCCTGGGTTAGCTGCTTGTGCTGCTTCTTCCTCTCCCAGTCTGAGCTTTGCTTTTGCAGTAGGCTGATACCAAGGTAAATTAAGGTATTGACAGTGCTTTGGGAAAAAATATACAATCAGGGCCCATTTCTATCTATGTGTGTGTACAGGCGTGTTTCTTTCTAGAGTTGGGCAGTCACGTCATGCGTCAACATACATTTCCTATGTGTGGTGACATTCGTATCGATGGATGTTAATGCGCGGCAACATGAATTTTTAATTTAGAACTTGGAATTTTTTAGGTTAATAGCCATTGAACAAGGCTTGTTAATACTTGTTGCCATTGCATGAAAACACGTTATACACTATATTACCAAAAGTATTGGGACACCTGCCTTTATACGCACATGAACTTTAATGGCATCCCAGTCTTAGTCCGTTGGGTTCAATATTGAGTTGGCCCACCCTTTGCAGCTATAACAGCTTCAACTCTTCTGGGAAGGCTGTACACAAGGTTTAGGAGTGTCTATGGGAATGTTTGACCATTCTTCCAGAAGCGCATTTGTGAGGTCAGACATTGATGTTGGACGAGAAGGCCTGGCTCACAGTCTCCGCTCTAATTCATAGGGTTGAGGTCAGGACTCCGTGCAGGCCAGTCAAGTTCCTCCACCCCAAACTCACTCATCCATGTCTTTATGAACCTTGCTTTGTGCACTGGTCCAAATCCTTTAGTGGAGGGGGGATTATGGTGTGGGGTTATTTTTCATTGGTTGGGCTTGGCCCCTTAGTTCCAGTGAAGGGAACTCTTAAGGCGTCAGCATATCAAGACATTTTGGACAATTTCATGTTCCCAACTTTGTGGGATCAGTTTGGAGATGGCCCTTTCCTGTTCCAACATGGCTGCGCACCAGTGCACATGTTATAAGGAGTAATCATGTGTGTGTTATATATAGCATAGACACAACAAAAATTGAATTATGATAGTAATATATTATAACTACAATAATGTTATAACTATAATAATATTCTGTTTGCAAAGGGTGTTGTAATTGTGAAGCGCCATAAACGAAATACTCAAAAACTCATAAAGTAGTAACATTTTATCTAATGGTTTATGGCTTTTCATGATTTTATCACTCTTTGCATTTGCAAACAGACTATTATATATATATATATATATATATATATACTATATATACTGTATATTTATATGTACCCAAAGTAAAGCAAAAGTGGGCACAACTTTTTTTTTTACCCTTCATAGGTCATCAAATTTTACATGTTGGTAGAGTAACTCTTCCTCTATAGTAACTCCTCTAAGGTAACTCCTTCCTCTATAGTAACTTCTTTATAGTAAGAGCAATGTCTTGTCATTGGTGACTCATGTCAATGGTGTCATCTCTGTAAACAATAGCCTTCTGTGGCTGTGAAACAGCTTGCACCCTTTCTTAGTCAAGGACTCAATGATAGTATGTTGCTTCTTCTTCCAATCAATAAGAAAAGTTAATACAGAGGAAGAGCTATTCTACCAACATGTGAAATCTTAATAACCACATAACATCTGAATAAATCTGATATGTGTTTTGAAGTTTTATGTTCTATGGTTAAATAGTGATGTGCTGATCATTATCCATTATTATCATCATTATAGGTCAGGGATAAGCAATTAGCGGACTTCCTGTTGCAAAACTACAAGTCCCATCATGCCTCTGCCTCTGGGTGTCATGCTTGTGGCTGTCAGAGTCTTGCTATGCCTCGTGGGATTTGTAGTTCTGCAACATCTGGAGGTCCGCTAATTGCATATCCCTGTTATAGGTGGATTTGACTTATGTAGGTGAGCTGGATAACACTTTAATCCTGGCTGTGCTGTGTTAAGGATCATTGATCAATGTTCCTTTTGTTCTTCAGAACAATATCATAATAAGCTGAGAAATGTATTGGAGTTATTACTTTCCCTTCTGTAAAATGCTTAAAATAAGTGTGGGAAGTTCCCTTGTATTCTTTAGGCAATTGTATTAACTATTGCATCACCCTTACACCAGCATGGAAAAGTACACCTTTGTATTTCTTAAGGAAACCAAAATTTTCCATCCACAATGAAAAGGAGCTGCCACCTGTCATCATAGACAGTGAAAAGAGACAGAAAGCTTTACAAAATTTTGTGGAGGGCGTTTGTTGGTATTTGTGCCCATTCAGCCAGAAGTTGTGTCCATTCAGCCAAGTATGGGTTTTGGATGAGAAGCTCTTAGCTCACAAAGAGTATTCCAATCCATCCCAATGGCATTCAATAAGGTTGAGGTTCAGTAGGATTGAGGTTCAGTAGTGTTGAGTCTCAGTAGTGCTGAGGTGTACAGTAGGGTTGAGTCTCAGTACAGGTGAGGTGTTCAGTAGGGAGTCTCAGTAGGGATGAAATGTTCAGTAGGGTTGAGGTGTTCAGTAGGATTTAGCCTCAGTAGGGTTAATGTTCACTTGCGTTGAGGTATTTAGTAGGTCTGAGTCTCAGTAGGGTTGAGGTGTTCAGTAGGGTTGAGGTTCAGTAAAGTTGAGTCTTAGTAGTGCTGAAGTGTTCAGTAAGGTTGAAGTTCAAAAGAGATGAGTCTCAGTAGGGGTGAGCTGTTCAGTAGGGTTTGGGTTCAGTAGGGTTCAGATGTTCAGTAGTTGGATCGAGTCTCAGTAGGGTTCAGATGTTTGATAGGGTTGGGGTGTTCAGTAGGGTTGAGTCTTAGTAGCGCTGAGATGTTCAGTAGGAGTGAGGCTCGATAGAGATGAGTCTCAATGGGGTTGAGGTTTTCAGTAGGGTTGAGGTTCAGTAGGGTTGAGGTTCAGTAGGGTTCAAATGTTCACTAGTGTTGAGGTTCAGTTGGGTTGAGGTATTTAGTAGGGTTGAGTCTGAGTAGGGTTGAGGTATTCAGTAGGGTTGAGGTTCAGTAGAGTTGAGTGTCAGTAGTGCTGAGGTGTTCAGTAGGGTTGAGGTTCAGAAGGGATGCGTTCAGTAGGGTTGAGATGTTCAGTAGGGTTGAGGTGTTCAGTATGGTTGAGTCTCAGTTGGGTTGAGATGTTCAGTAGGGTTGAGGTTCAGTAGGGTGAAGGTATTTAGTAGGGTTGAGTCCCAGTAGGGTTGAGATATTCAGTAGGGTTGGGGGTGTCCAGTAGGGTTGAGGTTCGGTAGGGATGAGTTTCAGTTGGGTTAAGATTCAGTAGGGTTCGGGCATTCAGTAAGGTTGAGGTGTTCAGTAGGGTTGAGGTATTTAGTAGAGTGGAGTCTCAGTAGGGTTGAAGTTGAAAGAACCCAAGTGGCTTTGTGCAAGTCACTTGAGTTCCTTCACTCCAAACTCATCAAACCATGTGTTTATGGAGCTGGCATTGTGTAAGGGGGCTGGAACAGGAATAGGAAATTATTTTTAACATTTACAGTACCCTTCAATGGAAACACACGTGTTTGGTGGCTGGGGTGAGGAATTTCAGATCATAGCTCAAACATCTGCAGGTATTATAGCCCTCAGTGTTTGGTTTTTCAAAGAACCAAATTTGGTTTGCATCTTTGAATATGCAAAATAACATATTGTCTGGTAGTTGACACTGAAGTTAGCGATCTAAAAAACCTGCTTTTAGGTACAAAGCTTGAAGGTTTAGTATCTGTCTATAGTTTAGGTCTGTGAGAATTCAAACTACATTTGACAAAATCCTACTTCCCCTTAAATGTACAAGACAATTTTTAACTTGAACTAACAAAATGCTTCACGTCATTTGCAAAAGCTAACAAAAATTAATTGAGGTTCGAAGAAGAGACTTCTTCCAAAATAAATAAAGGCTCTCGTCCCGGTTCCGCATACAGAACCTGCCAATTAGCTGGGCAGCCCAGACAAACATGCAGTTGTACCACTTTGTGCCAGAAGTATGCCATTTCCTGAACCGGGTTGGCAGTATTGGCAAAGAATGTTCAGTTTTTTTCTCCTTGACCTCCAAAGTTAACATAGAAAAGCCAGGATTAAGTGGATTAATTGTTCAAACAGTCCCAGTTATGTCTCATAATTAGGAAAATTACCAAATTTGTTGAGGTCAATTCTCGATTTTGTTCACTGAGCAGCTTTGGCAAAATTTGCATGAAAAAAAGCCCACTGCACCCTTACAAACCACCTTAATCTCACCTTCCCATTTGACTGTAATTAAATGAAAACTCTTTTATACACTAGTAGAATGTTGAATGGGAAATCTTAAGAAAAATTTGTATGGAAAGTCTCCGTATGTTCTAATGTTGTTTAAAAGTAGTTCAAGATTTTATTTGCCTTTAACATTTAATTTTGGAATGAGTAAATTTCAGCAAATGAAAACCACATACACTGTTAGAAATGTGTAATTTAAAAAATTTCCATCCTGCTCCTTCTCGTCACTGCAGCCAAAGACGAATGTCGATTTGACATTACCAGATGTACCAATATTTACTTGTCATTGCAACGGCATATTTTTGTTCCACCATGCCAGGCACACTAGGAGGAATTGGATGGCTTTAATGTATGTACATGGATTCAAACATGCTTGGGACAAACACTGATTACACACAGAAAAAAAGTAAAAACAACAAAACAAACAAAAAAAAATATATATATATATATATGCACACACACACTATATTACCAAAAGTATTGGGACACTTGCCTTTACACGCACATAAACTTTAATGGCATCCCAGTCTTAGTCGGTAGGGTTCAATAGTGAGTTGGCCGACCCTTTGCAGCTATAACATCTTCAACTCTTCTGAGAAGGCTGTCCACAAGGTTTAGGAGTGTCTGTGGGAATGTTTGACCATTCTTCCAGAAGTGCATTTGTGAGGTCAGACACTCATGTTGGACGAGAAGGCCTGGCTTGCAGTCTCCGATCACATTCATCCCAAAGGTGTTCTATGAGGTTGAGGTCAGGGCTCTGTGCAGGCCAGTCAATTTTCTCCACCCCGAACTCGCTCATCCATGTCTTTATGGACCTTGCTTTGTGCACTGGTGCGCAGTCATGTTGGAACAGGAAGGGACCATCCCCAAACTGTTCCCACAAAGTTTGGTGCATGAAAATTGTCCAAAATGTATTGGTATGCTGACGCCTTAAGAGTTCCCTTCATTGGAACTAAGGGGAAAAGCCAAACCCCTTAAAAACAACCCCACACCATAATCCCCCCTCCACCAAATGATTTAGACCAGTGCACAAAGCAAGGTTTGTAAAGATATGGATGAGCAAGTTTGGGGTGGAGGAACTTGACTGGCCTGCCTCAGGTAATACACGGAGATGAAACAAATCCTCCTGCATAAGCTGTAACTGTTTATCTGCAGTCTTCTCTCCTCTACAGCCATTCAACGTCCAGAATGTATAAAGCTTGTCTGAGCTGTCAGAAAAAGGGGGCTAAGAGCTGAAGTAAGACTCAGGAACAGAGCTGAGATTGTCATTCACAGGCTGTGTGTGGGAGCTCCCTCCCCTGTCACTTTTTTGTCTCTTGATGTCAGGAAAACTTGTCAGAAGTGACTCATGCTAATAGCAGAGGAAGGAGGTAGCAGACAGAAATGGCACTTAGTGCTCTGAATTGAGACAAGTACACATTATATAGAGGGGTAGCTTTGTTCATATTTCTGAGGTTTGCAACCACTTTAAGGGCTGGTTCTCATCAGCACGTGGTGTGGGAATGGTATGTCCTGTCTGTGTTTCCTGCACCGCACTCCACCGTGGGTGCCAATTTAATGTTAAAGGCACCCCAAACACAGATCGCAAATACAGCCACCAAATCACACAGTATCGCAGTACAGTACCATGTGATTTGGTGCAGGGTGGCTTTTAAAAGTAGTGCATGCACCGGTGCAATTTCAGCCCATTCAAATTAATGAGCCGCAAAATTGCAATTGCACAGGGACACGCAGTAATCGCATAGCAGAAAAAAGGCAGCGCCAGAAAAGTATTTAAAAGTCCAAAATCCCCATAGGGAAATGTGCAGAAATGTTAAATAATAAATGTCCAATAATGCACCAGCAAATAGGCAATATTTCAAATCCGGAAACAGTACTGATAGGGAAAATAAAGATGAATCCTCCAAAGATATAAGGGGTATGCGCTTACCAGATTTTGGTAGATATATGGCAAAGTATATCCAGAGACCAAACGCCCCCAACTCGGTCCATCGTCCGTGTGGGTTCACTCATCCATTGATCTCCACTGGTATAGATCAATCCAGTCCAGGATCCAGCAATAGGACTAGCTTCATTATTGTTATGTTTGGGTATGGCGCTGCCTGAGCTTTGGGTAAAAAGTAAGAAAATATATATATAAGTGCAATGTGCTAGTATGATGTGCTAGTTCCAAAGTGTGCCTCTGGTATGGGCAGTGTCCTTTCCCGTGCTTGTGTGTGAAGTGCAGGCGTGCTCTTGTGGCAATGTGTATGTTCTATAAGTAGTGCCTCAAATTTACGTGTTAAATTCCTCAGTTGTATGGGTTAACTCGTATTGCAATAAGCCCCAAATGATGATTTATACACATAACATCAAATCCTTGCGTAAATCATTAAAAATTTTAAAAAACATATAAGTAAATAAACATAAAATATTTGAATGTGCAAAGTCCGAATAATGTGCTAGTGTGCATGTGCTAGTATTTCCAGAAGGTCAAAGTCAATTGTGTTCATAAACCAGGTAAAAAGTTCAGAGTTGCAAAATCCTTTTGTTATGTGTAATATAAAATGTTAATCAGAGTTTTTCAATCCTTATTCAGATCCTTAGCAGGTATCATCTTATAGCCAGTTCTATATGCAATTAAAGTGCAAAGTGCTCAAAGGTGACTGTCCATTATTCTTCTATGTTTGGAACCCTTGATATGGGAGAAAGGATGTGATTCACGCGTGCTCCCCAATGTTCCCCTCCTTACCAGAGGGCACTACCCCTGCAGGGGTCAAGTGCCTATCTTTAATCCTGAGATGTTCCTGGTGGTAGCGGCTCCATCCGTGCGTGTCAGGGAGAAAAACAGAGAGGGGATTCCATAGTGTAGTAGTCAAAGTACGATATTTTATTCAAAAAACAGGAACAAATCCAATTTCCAAATTTCTTAAAAATAACATAAAATCCGAACCTCGTGGCAAGTGTGTTATAAAAAAAAAAACAAAAAAAAAAAAAAACAAGGCTCGTGGTAGGTATATAAAAAGAGGAGATTCGGTCCTAACCAGTCACCCTCCTGGTGCCGGCGTGCACACACTCACTGGGAGGAAGCCCTCCCGGCTTCCTGCAGTTGGGAAAAACAAACAGCTTCAGCACGCTGTCCCGGGACCGGAAGTGACGTATGGACCAATGGTTGCTCGGCTAGGTGGTCACCTAGCCACAAGCCTCTTGAAGACTTGCAACTGGCAGCTTTGCAGGTCATCATTGTGACCTGTAATGTGACCATGTTCTATCCTGAAGTTTCCTCTCTTCACGGTTATGGTCTGGGACTCAAGTAATGAAGCTAGTCCTATTGCTGGATCCTGGACTGGATTGATCTATACCAGTGGAGATCTATGGATGAGTGAACCCACACGGAGGATACGTGGATCGAGTTGGGGGCGTTTGGTCTCTGGATATACTTTGCCATATATCTACCAATATCTGGTAAGCGCACACCCCTTATATCTTTGGAGGATTCATCTTTATTTTCCCTATCAGTACTGTTTCCGGATTTGAAATATTGCCTATTTGCTGGTGCATTATTGGACATTTATTATTTAACATTTCTGCACATTTCCCTATGGGGATTTTGGACTTTTAAATATCTTTCTGGCGCTGCCTTTTTTCTGCTATGTGATTTATACAAACTGATCTTTTTGTTGTGCGAGCTGCCAGTAGTCATATTCTTTCTTCTTATTTCGGTTCTTTTAAATACATTTTTTTGGGTAAGCGCGGGATTCTCTGTTTAATACACGCAGTAATCGCACAGTGCTGCGTTCCTATGAGTTCCCGGTGTAAATAGCCCCTAAATGACAATATGATGATAAAATCACCAAATCTACAGTGATGGCATCCCTGGAAATACAAACTGTGCACAGGTTACCCTTTGTACTGTGAGTAAATGAATAGCTAAAAACTGAGCAACTATCTTCAGAATCTATAAATGCAGCGACTTGTCATGTCATCGCAATGCAGAGGTAATCGCCTATAAAATAAAATGAGTCACCCCGCCAGACTTATCCAGTGTCAAGATATTTAATCTGTCATTAAAACAAGTAATTATACCTTCCATGCTGCAATCATGTTCTCCTTGGTACGCCCAGAATATATCTCACATCACATGGCACAATATACCCCACATCACATGGCACAATATATCCCACATCACATGGCATAATATATCCCACATCACCTGGCACAATATATCCCACATCACATGGCATAATATATCCCACATCACATGGCACAATATATCCCACGTCATATGGCACAGAATATATCCCACATCACATGGCACAATATATCCCACATCACATGGCACATAATATATCCCACATCACATGGCACAATGTATCCCACATCACATGGCACAGAATATATCCCACATCACATGGCACACTATATCCCACATCACATGGCACAGAATATATCCCACATCACATGGCACAGAATATATCACACATCACATGGCACAGAATATATCACACATCACATGGCACAATATATCCCACATCACATGGCGCAGAATATATCCCACATCACATGGCACAGAATATATCCCACATCACATGGCACAATATATCCCACATCACATGACCCACAATATATCCCACATCACATGTATCCCACATCACATGGCACAGAATATTTCACACTCACATGGCACAATATATCACACATCACATGGCACAGAATATATCCCACATCACATGGCACAGAATATATCCCTCATCACATGGAACAATATATCCCACATCACATGGCACAGAATATATCACACATCACATGGCGCAGAATATATCCCACATCACATGGCACAATATATCCCACATCACAGGGCACAGAATATATCCCACATTACATGGCACAATATATCCCACATCACATGACACAATATATCCCACATCACATGGCACAGAATATATCACACATCACATGGCACAGAATATATCCCACATCATATGGCACAATATATCCCACCTCACATGGCACAGAATATATCACACATCACATGGCACAGAATATATCCCACATCACATGGCACAATATATCCCACATCACATGGCATAGAATATATCCCACATCACATGGCACAATGTTTGCCCTCTTACTAAACCCACAACAGTAAAACCAGTGTGCAGTAAAGCATGCTTGTTATACTCATTGTGGAACCTAAAGGGTTAATCCTCTGCATTACGAAAAAAGGCTGTTTGATCCCATCTTCTCTGATCCTCCCCTTCTTTCACTGTCCCCCATCCATCTCCTGATAGTACAGAGCCTAGGGGGCACTCTGCACATGCTCAGTTTGGTGGGTATTTGCTACAGAGTTGCATGGGATCAGCACAGGGCCATTCAGCACTGTCAGACAGAGGGTCAGTGGTCCTGCAGCCTCAGAATCTCCAACAAAGCCAATCTTACATCAAAGTCTCTCCTTACATCAAGGTCCCCATCAGAGTCCACCTTACATCAGGTTGAAGCAGAGACCATAGGCAGTCTCTTCTGATCTGAACCCTCAATCTGTGCATATGGATAGGCCAATGACCCCAGCTGCCAGCTACATAAAATCCATAAGTGGGCCGAATGTGGCCCATGGGCCTTAGAGTGGAGTCCCCTGGTCTAGATAGAAGAACCGACTCTCATATCCTATCCTTACAAAAAACTGCCTGATGTTTAGCTAAAATATTTTCAATCAATTTGAATTGATAACTAAAATCTGTGATGAAGACCTGGCAAGGACCCGGATCTTATCCTATCGGCCAATATCCCTAATAAATGTGGACACGAGGTTCTTGCAAAGGTTCTGGCTAACCGTTTGAACGGGGTCATTTCGGCTCTGGTGCACCATGACCAATCCAGGTAGAGGGACTGATGTTAACATCCACAGAGTATTCACTCATATTAACAGGGCCACAGAAGAGAATGCTGGAGTGGTGACGGCGTTGAATGCCGAAAAGGCATTAGACTCTGTAGAGTGGATATTCCTTTGGGTAGTCTTAGAATCATTCAGTTTTGGAACGAGATTTATTTCCTGGATTAAGCTCTTGTATGCAAACCCGACTGCCAGAGTCAGGATGAACGGACTGTTGTCTGCTCCGTTTAATCTAAGCAGGGGGACTAGACAAGGGTGCCCTCTTTCCCCGGGGCTTTCGCCCTTGCAATAGAGCCCCTAGCGATACTCTTGCGTCAGGATCCTAGGGTGAAGGGAACTCAGGATGGCGTTCTCCAAGAAAAAGTGTCTCTCTACGCGGGTGACACATTGTTATATTTAGCTGATGCAGGTGATTCTTTGAGATCTGCCCTGGAGATTATAGACCGGTTTGGTAGATATTCGGGGATGCGCACCAACTGGGATAAGTCCCTTCTTTTTTCCCTTCATCCTCTGGGTTCTGGGGCAGAGACTCACACACCACTCCAATGGGTAGAAGACTTCAAGTATCTGGGGGTGAGAGTCCGGGGCTCTTTACTAGCTTAGATAACCTAGATAACCTATCCCCCTTGATTGCACAATTTGCGGGGAAATGCCAGTCCTGGAAAACCCTGCCATTGGACCCGGTGGGTCGGGTAAACTTACACCAGATGGTCTACCTGCCAAAGTTCCTATACTTCTTTAGGTTTGGCCAGATATTAGAGGTCCCGTCTAGAGTTTCTTAGTGGACGTAGTCGATTTATATTGTTACACAGTGGGC
>BLSH010474978.1:80530-91207 GCA_018402905.1 Glandirana rugosa | reverse complement strand
CTGATAGTAAAATCTGCTTCTTAAGGTGACAATAAGAAGGCAGTCGATATTCATATCTATGCACTTAGACAGTCAGAGTGCACCCCATACATAGGGAAGGGGATGTAGGGGATATAGGCAGGGCTCTTTTTCAGCTGGAACCTGTACCCCTGACTCTCGGCTCACCATTTTCACTTGTAAACAGGGGCAGCCCGTCCATTGTGGACGCACGGGTGCCGCCTCCCCTATCCCCCGCCAGCGCCCAATCTATCCATGCGCTCGGCGCCTTTCAGAACGCCAGCCGCATGAATTTCTATCGAAGGGGTGGGTGGTGGTTGTGTTTTTTAAAGCACCTGATTAGAGCCAGAGACTCTAATAGGCTTCAAAATAGGGTGGACTTGGGGCACAGAGCATTGCGTCCGGAGCCCACCCAGGTGTGTTGCAACAGCAAAACAATATTTGGTGTTGAAACGCTAATCCTCCCCTCCCCCGGCCAATCGGGAAGCAAGTCTGATATGGGGCTGAATTTACAGGCGATCCTATTGGACGCCCAGGAGGAGAAGACACAGGAGCCGATCCCCGCCGCTGCCCGATATGCCCTTCACTGCCTGAACCCCGCTGCTGCCGATATGCCCGTTGCTGCCAGAACCCCGCCGCTGCCCGATGTACCTGCCTATACCCGATCCCCGCCGCTGCCCCATGTGCCTGCCGCTGCCCTATCCCTGCCACTGCCCAATGTGCCGCCTATGCCCGATCCCCGCTGCTATCTTATGTGCCTGCCGAAGCCCTATCCCCGCCACTGTCGTAGGTGCCTGCTGCCTAAATGGGGTAAGTGCTAGTGGACCAGCAGACAGCAAGAGGGGTGGGGGGGGTTTGAGGTGCTGCCGACCCCTTGCAGGACACCGGATGCATGAATTCCTATGGCGTGGGAGACTCTAATAGGCTTCAAAATAGGGTGGGCAATGCGCTGCATCCGGAGCCCACCAAGGTGTGTTGCAATAGCAAATGAATATTCGCTATTGTAGCACTGATCCTCCTCCGGCCAATCAGGAAACGGGTCTTAGACCCGTGACCCGATTGGCTGAAAGGACAGGCGATCCTATTGGACGCCTAGTAGGAGGGGAGGAAACGTGTGGCGGAAGCGAGGAGGAGAACACAGGAGCCGCTGCCTGATGCTCGCTGACGGCTGATGCCCACCACCTAGTTGGGGTAAGTGCCAGAAGACCGACCGGCAGACAGCGAGCGTGGGTTTTGAGGTGCCCTGGCAGGGGGGGGTGTGTTTGTTTGCCACCACTGGTGCCTGATGTGCAGTGCGGACACCCCACTGGATTATCTCCCTGCAAGTGAAAAAGGCAAACACAAGTAAGGCATGTGGAAGATGATGGAGCTTTTAAGGAGGGAGGGAGAAGATGGGGGCAGTGCATGCAGAGGTCAGAGCTGAAGAGGGGTGAAAGTGGGATGCAGGGATAAGCAGCTGTGGAAGAAGGCTGAACTTTGTGTAACCCCCCTCCCCCCGAACGTTGCACTATAGGTAATGGAATCATGGTATTTAATGCACCTTCAAGACCCTTCCACTGTTCGTGAAATTGAACCACACCCGCTATTTGATGTGGTTTGCAGGGTGTGGGAGGGTGTGGGAGGAAAGGGGAGCCGTTAACCAGCAAGGCTGTCAGCACATTGTTTACACTGATAATAAGGGCACTGATCATCAGTGCTCATCAGTGCACCCTATCAGTGCCACCTATCTGTGCCCATCAATGTCGTTTATCAGTGCCCATCAGTGCCGCCTATTAATGCCACCTATCAGTGCCCATTAGTACCGCCTATCAGTGCAGCCTCATCAGTGCCCATTAGTGCAGCTTATCAGTGCCACCTATCAATGCCCATCAGTGTCGCCTATCATTGCAGCCTCATCAGGGCCACCTGTCAGTGTCACCTATCAGTGCTGCCTATCAGTGCAGCTTCATCAGTGCCCATCAGTGCAGCCAAAATTTTCGGTCTTTTTTTCACTTATGCAGCAAAAAATAATAAATTCCAGTGGTGATTAAATACCACCAAAATAAAGCTCTATCTATCTAAAATGATACAATTTAATTTGGGTACAGTGTCACATGACTGGGTAATTGTCATTCAAAGGGTGAGAGCGCTTAAAGCTGAAAATTGGCCTAGACTGGAAGGGAGTAAAAGCACAAGTGGTTAATATGGTACCATGGGTCGTAGATGTAGTCGGGAGCGGACTACAGTTATCTGACACTGCAGATTTGTCCTATATCTTCCCAGACTGTCTCTATGTTCTCTTAGTGCTGGGCTTGGATTGCATGCATCATACTCCTGAGCCTAGAGGAGAGCGTTGTGGGAACTGTAGTTCCTGAACAGACATCACTGAACTGCACTCGATGGATGGGATCCATCGAGTGTGCACCAGTTTGCCGCTGTGTGAGAGGATTGCGTCCTACCACGCGACTCACAGCTTTTGCAGCTCCAGCCCAGGTGGGACAGACGCCGCTCGCTACACCAGGGGTACCCCCAGTAGCATCGCTGATAGCATCAGAGTCAGATGATTCACTGAATCAGCAGACTACAGCCATCTCAGCCCGCCTGCAGTAAGGAGATTCAGCTTGGATCGTTCATCAAGAAGTCATTAACCACTTCTCTAAGGGTGGACGTACTATGACGTACTATGACAGGCACCATTCAGATACCGTTTTTTTCTGCAGACGATTCTGCACATGATAAAAGTGGTCTTAGTGGCGGATTCGCCGCAAGATCACTTTTATCAGCGGCGGGAGAGGTGCCCCCCCCGCCGCTTTCCGGTCATCTCCACCGCTTACCGGACCCGCCGGCAGCGCCGGAGATGATCCAATCCTCTCCCCCCAGTGTCCGGGATCCGACTGAGCGGCTGAAGCCGCTCACTCGGCTCCATAACACGGCCGGGTGGAAATGACGTCAGAAGTCACGTGCACCCAACGGTCTTAAAGGGCCCGTTTTTTTTTTTGGCCTGTCACTTTTTCAGAATTTTTTTTTTTTTTTGCATTGAAGTGTAAATATGAGATGTGAGGACTTTTTGACCCCAGATCTCATATTTAAGAGGACCTGTTATGCTTTTTTCTATTACAAGGAATGTTTACATTTCTTGTAATAGGAATAAAAGTGATCAAAATTTTTTTTTAAAAGTACAGTGTAAAAATAAAAAGTAAAAAGGGAAATAAATAATTAAAAAAAAAAAAATTTAAAGCGCTCCGTCCCGCCGAGCCCGCGCGCAGAAGCAAACACATACATACATCCCGCCCACATATGAAAATGGTGTTCAAACCACACATGTGAGGTATCGCCGCGATCGTTAGAGCGAGAGCAATAATTCTAGCACTAGACCTCCTCTGTAGATCAAAACTTATAACCTGTAGAATTTTTTAAACGTCGCCAATAGAGATTTTTAAGTTGCAAAGTTTGTCGCCATTCCGCGAGCAGGTGCAATTTTGAAGCATGACATGTTGGGTATCATTTTACTCAGCGTAACATTATCTTTCACAATATGGAAAAAAATTGACCTAACTTTACTGTTTTCTTATTTTTTAACTAAAAAAACTGAATTTATTCAAAAAAATGCACACTTGGAAGACCGCTGCGCAAATACGGTGTGACATAAAGTTTTGCAATGACCACCGTTTTGTTCTCTAGGGTGTTAGAAAAAAATATATATATAATGTTTGGGGGTTCTAAGTAATTTTATATCAAAAATACCTGTTTTTAAGTCGTAACACAGAACCCAAAAAACAGGCCCAGTATAGAAGTGGTTAAAGGTCCTCAGGATTGGTGAGAGGGCACTTCCCCAAAATCCAGTTACAAGAAAGGAATACATCACTCTGAACACTGTATAAAGACACCCTATACTTGGATTGCCTACAAGATTGTCACTAGTCAGAACAAGCTGCCCTGTATTGATTGCTTATCACTGTGCCATACTTAGAAATCCTTTGTTTCTTTGAGCTCCAACTGCCGGGGAAGATAATTGTGAGTCCTTGCATTCTGAACACTGTTATTTTATTGCTCTTAAATGGGACACATTACTGGTATCTATATTACTTCATCTCTCATTAGGATTAAAGGTATTATAGGCCAGCCTGGGGTTTTCCTTTAGCAGTAGTAATATTTACATCAACCAATAGCCTTCTTGAGGAATCCATTTACTTACTGCCTGCTATTGTGTACATTGGTCTCATTTACTTGCCATTGCTAATTGTCATTTAACTGCTTTAACAACTATTTCAACCGAGTATTAGCTGTTTATCCAGGACTTGGCTGACTAATACCCTCTTCAAGGCTCTTCTCTTGATTAAGTGAATCTGAGAGAGCTAAAACAATCTGCACTGTGTCTGTGTGTTATTTAACCACTTAAGGACCGCCCGCCGCAGATGTACTGCGGCAGGGTGGCTCTATTGTTCGAAATGCCATACCCACACGGCGCTTCCTGTAATAGATACAGCACACGCGGTGCCGATGCGCGTGGCTGGCGGCCGCGATGTCCGCTGGCCACCCGCGATCACTCCGCAGAGAGGCAGAATGGGGATCTGTCTATGTAAACAAGGCGGATCCCCGTTCTGTCAGAGGAGTACAGTGAGATTGGCTGTTCCTAGTGATCAGGAACAGCGATCTCTCTGTACTCCCAGTCAATCCACTCCCCCCACAGTTAGAAAGCACCTCCCTAGGATACACTTAACCCTTTGATTGCCCCTGCTGTTAACCCCTTCCCTGCCAGTGTCATTTATACAGTGATCAGAGCATTTTTACAGCACTGATCACTGTTTTGGTGTCACTGGTCCCCAAAAAGTGTCACTTAGGGTCAGATTTATCGGCTGCAATGTCGCAGTCCTGCTAAAAATCGCAAATTGCCGCCATTATCAGTAAAAACCATAAAAAAAATTTAAAAGTCCATAAATCTATCCCCTATTTTGTGGATGCTGTAAGTCTTGCGCAAACCAATCAATATAAGCTTATAGGGATTTTTTTTTTACCAAAAATATGTAGCAGAATTAATAACGGCCTAAACTGATAAATATATTTGTTTATATATATATATATATATTTTTTTTTTGGATATGTATTATAGCAAAAAGTAAAAAAACATTTTTTTTTTTTCAAAATTGTCGCCCTTTTTTTGTTTATAAAAAAAAGAGGTGATCAAATATCACCAAAAGATACCTCTATTTGTGGGAAAAAAAGGACATCAATTTTATTTGGGTACAGCGTCGGCGAGCCCCCCGCGCAAATGTAGGTTAAACATAACAATGCCGTATCGCAAAAAATGGCCTGGTCATTAAGGGGATAAATCCTTCCGGTGCTGAAGTGGTTAAAGGTATACACAACATGTCTGAACCTAGAGTGTCCGGAGGGCTGGAGAGTGCACAGGGTCAAGGCTGCACAGAAGAACATGCAATTACAAGCAACCCCCTAGGGGACAGTGCTACATAGATACAGTAAAACCTCGGATTGTGAGTAACACGTTTTCTTCTTTAAAATTCTGACTTGGTTTGCGAGCGCTGCCTCGCATAACGAGCAGAATTTAGTCTCTGAGCATGCAATACCGCATGTGGCCAGAGGTGTGGGGGTGCTGGTGAGCCCTCAGAGACGGCCAGAAGCATTCGGAAATACTCAGAAATACAGAAGTGTAGCATTTCCGAATGATTTCCAACGTCTCTGAGTCTCACTAGTGCCACCACACCTCTGGCCACATGCGGTATTGCATACACCAGGTGCCCCCATACCTATGGTCACATATGGTAATGCATTGACAAGCAGTGACTGTGGAACGAAAGCTGAGTTTCCATTGTTTCCTATGGGGAAATTTGCTTTGATATAGGAGTAATTTGGATTACAAGCATTCTCCTGGAACAGCTTATGCTGGTAATCCAAGGCTCCACTGTATACGTTTTAGCAGGGGTTCACTGAGACCTGAAAATAATTTCAAGGGTTCCTCAGGACCATGAAGATTGAGAAAGGCTGTTACCGTTGATATGGCAGGATCCTTATATCCCCCGCAGCCCCTCCCCCACACATTGGGTGCACTGGGATTGCGTGCCTCGTTGGCCAAGTACATGGGCATGATTATGTACTCTCTCCGTATTTATTTCCGAAGAAGGAATTTTAGCAAATTTTAATGTCTGGCAAACGTGTTGAGAAGTGGTGTCGGCCCTCCGCACGTAGCAACTGGAAAATCGAATGATAATTACCTAAGTGTTGCCAATAATGAGATATAATTGGCTCAGATGAGTAGGAGGTTAGGGGAGGTTAGGGGATAATTGAAGGTTATGATATTTATTGGTACAATTGCAAAAGCAACCTAATCATGTAACAACACGCAGATTTGTAATATGTGAGTTTATTTAGATTTTATATAACCTGAAGAAAAAAGTTTGTATTTTTTTATATGCGGTAATTACTTTTGTTTAAGTTACTTTGATAATTAGGAACGTTTAAGTCCCATGTGTTGGCTATGGTTATGGGAGCTTCTGTTAGCTATAGGCCTCTCTGCTAGTTGTCTATAACCACATGCAGTCCAGTGCGTTTTTTTCTGCATCAAAAATGCATGGATAGTGGGTTGTATGATTTCCAATGGCATAGTTCACACCAGTGTGCTCAGTTCCAGGGTGTTCCAGTTCTAGGAAAAAACGACAACACGCTGCATTTTTCTGCACTGAACTTTACTGGAACGCAGTAAAACGCACCAGAATGCACATGTCCTTATTTAACCACTTGCCTACTGGGCACTTTTACCCCCTTCCTGCCCAGGCCAGTTTTCACCTTTCAGTGCTGTTTCACTTTGAATGACAATTGCGTGGTCGTGCAACACTGTACCCATATGACATTTTATCATTTTTTTCCCACACAAATAGAGCTTTCTTTTGGTGGTATTTAATCACTACTGGGGTTTTTATTTTTTGCTAAACACATGAAAGTATACCGAACATTTAAAAAAAAAAACATTTTTCATAGTTTGCTATAACATTTTGCAAACAGGTAATTTTTCTCCTTCACTGATGAGCACCGATGAGGCTGCACTAATGGGCACTGATAGGCACTGATGAGCACTGATGAGGAGGCACTGATGAGGCTGCACTAAAAGGCACTGATAGGGACTAATTAGCACTGATGAGGTGGCACTGATGAGGCTGTACTAATAGGCACTGATAGGCACTGATAGGTGGCACTCAGAACTGGTGCAAGGATTTTTGACACCTCATTTTGCCGCCCTCATTGGCTCCACCCCATGACTCTACCCCCTTTGCCCTGGGCATTTGACAGGAGGTGGCGCTATACAGGAAGCATCGGCTCGGCTTCCTCTAGCACTGGCTCCAGTGCTGCGCTGTGCCTCTAATTATACTACCGGTCGCACAGAACAGCTGCCTGAGACTGAGTTAGTTACATGCTGCAGCCTGCAGAGCATGCAGACGCGGAGGGAAAAGCGGCCGGGCACCCCTAGGCAGCAGTGCGCCTTAGGCGGCTGCCTAGTTTGCCTAGTGGTAGGACTGGCCCTGGTGGGCATTGATGAGGCGGCACTAATGAGACTGCACTGATCGGTGGGACTGATGGGCTCTGATAGGTGGCACTGATAGGTGGGACTAATAGGCGGCGCTGATGGGCACTGGTAGGCGGCACTCATAAGCAGCACTGATAGGTGACACTGATGAGGAGGCACTGTTTGGCAGCACTGGTGGGCACGGTTGGGACTGCACTGATAATCAGGACACTAACACAAGCCAGTTATCGGCTCTCCTCTCTCCTCCTCACGCTGTCAGGAAAGAAAAGCCGATAACCGTATTGTGTTTACATCATGATCAGCTGGAACACAGCTGATCACGTGGCAAAGAGCTGCTGTGATTGACCCTTTACCTCAATTTGTGATCAGCTGGGTCCAAGGAACTCAGTTATCACTGAATGTGGCGCGTGGGCATGGACATTCTCCCTAGGGTTGTCACCTCATCCCTTTAAAACCAAACACATATGAATTACACAGGTTCTGTGGCTGATCAAGGTGGTAATTAAACTCACTTGGTGCCTCATCTGCATTAAATTATCCTCAGAACAACCTGTGTAATCCATATGTGTTCAGGTTTAAAGGGATGAGGTGGCAACCAGCAAAGTAAGCCTGCGCCGTAGCCGTCTTTTGGCTATAGCATGGACGGGAAGGAGTTAAGGTGAAGAAATAAAGAGGGAAAAAAACTGGAAAGCATGAAAAAAATGCATCACAAAGGTATCGCAATACATAAAAAAAGTGTCAAAAGAGCGCACGCAGAAACACGTCCTGATCACAACAAGGGGAGGGACGTGGCAGCAGCGGGTGAGTGGGTGCCCGCTAACAGGCACTGCCATGATGGGTCTGAAATTACAGGAGCTCTTTAAATGTAAGGACTTCTTCTTGCTGGTAGTTAGAGTCTTTAATATTTCCAAACAAAACAAAGGTTTCCTATTTAGAATAATAAGCTGTCAGGTTAGTAAAAGAGCGCTATCAGAACTGATTCAATCATACAGTTTATAGTGTACATAGATTTGCAAAACAATGGGATATTTATTTTATTTATTTATTTTAGGTACTTATATAGCGCCGTCAATTTACGCAGCGCTTTACATATACATTGTACATTCACATCAGTCCCTACCCTCAAGGAGCTTACAATCTAAAGTCCCTAACTCACATTCATACATATACTAGGGACAATTTTAGAGAGGATCTAATTTACCTACCAGCATGTCTTTGGAGTGTGGGAGGAAACCGGAGTACCCGGAGGAAACCCACGCAGGCACAGGGAGAACATGCAAACTCCAGGCAGTTAGTGTCGTGGTTGGGATTCGAACCAGCGACCCTTTTGTTGCCAGGCGAAAGTGCTACCCACTACACCACTGTGCCGCCATAAAGGAATATTCCTGAACTTTGTTTTATCTCATGGTTACTGTGACATTGTGTGAATGCATCAATGCAGCGCATCATGTTATCTCCGCTTGCAGAGCTTGGATTCATTGAATGAGTTTACCAAAAATGTAACTCTTGCAGAATATACAGCTTCATGCTACATACCTAAGCTCCATTTCATGCTGCATAAACTAAATTATTATTGTATCTTAAATAAAAAACTATCTTTAGATAGATTTTTACTCCAAAATCATTTTATTAAAATAAATTTGATAAAAATCAAAAAAATCTGATCTGTTTTGATTTTTTTTTTTAATTAATCGATTTTTATCCACCCTGATACACATTTATGATTTGATCATTGATGTTTGATCACCTTCTGTTTTTTTTCAACAGAGAATCCGTTCTCTCCTATAAAAAAGTCAGAGAATTTGACGTCCCCCCGGAACCTTCTCCCAGATGCCCTCAACGTCTCCACCGTCCTGTGGGACAACAAGCCATGCGTACAGATCGCTGTTTCAATAAATGTGTCAGGTAATTTGATGTACTCTTCAGAACCCTGTAAGGGAAATAAGTTTAATAAGTAAATGACCGACACTTATTTATAAGAAAAAAAAAATACCAGAGCAGACGTACAGCTTCCCATAGAGGACTTTTATCACCACCAGAGACCGGAGAGCCTGCTGGGCGATTCTACTCATCAGCATCCACCTAGCACTGAAAATTCAGTTCAAAGTGGAGTAATCCTTTAACCTGTTGGTGCTGAGAGTCTGCATATTTGCATGCATTAGCGCCAACAGATCTGTGCCAAGAGCGTGCGCCTTGCGCAAACCGGCACAGTAACCGGCGGCTACTGGAAAAATTCTTATCGATTCTTGCGATCTGGTGTTTTCCAATCATGTGACTGCCGTGAGCCCATGACAGCGAATCACAGCGGCCAATAGTCATAAGCCCCACCTCCTGGCAGTCCAAACCCCTTAAAGGGTCAGCGGGAGCCTGCGCCCAGGGGTTCAATTTGGCTTGAGAAGCTTGAAGATAGGAATAAACCTGTCCAGATAGCTGGCCACAGAATATGGACGGTTCAGCAGGGACCAGCCAAATTTTGATCCATCCATGGCCGTTTTCACTCGATAGAAGTCAATATAACATTGACTTTTGTTGAACAGGACTGTTGGAAAGCTTTCATTAGATTAGTAGCTGCAGCCAATCAGCTGCAATACTGATCAGTGTATTCTGACAGAGGTGGAATCCCGGCTGTCAGAATACAATGGCATAGTGGGGAGGATTCCTCCATCTACCCCGCTTGTGTGGATATCCATTGATCAGCTCTGTGGCTAATTGAGAAATACAATCATCTATGGCCAGCCCATATTCTCTATGCATCTATGCTCAATTCCAACATTAACGCAGTCAGTGTTGATGTGGGAATCCCTCCTGGCAGAACACAAGGATTATTGCTAGCGGCAGTTGGTAATCGCATGCTAAAAATCCGTCAGGGAGCATGTACCCAAGTCAATTGATGGAACAACTTGGGTGCTATCAGCCTGCCTATAGCAGGATTGAATCTCAGCTGGTCCCTGCTGAACCGGCTTAGATTTGATCCATCTATAGATTACATTTAGACATTTTTTTCCCTAATTCCCTCTGGTGTTCTCCAGAACTGTTACATTCAGGGCTAAGACAAGGTGTGGGCAGGAGGGACGGGTGCCCTGGGCACTGTGGGATCATGTGAGGTTGGGGCGCTTCAAGGAGATTGGGGGGAGCGGATTTGACTTACATTGTCAAGACCTCTT
>BLSH010474978.1:47009-63325 GCA_018402905.1 Glandirana rugosa | reverse complement strand
GGTGGTGTGAAGACCTGTGTACGCCATAACGTACGTGGTCGATACCACGGACTGATGACATGATCAAGGCAGCTGCCAGCCGTGGCTTTCCTCTCTGATGACATGAATCAATGCAGAGCAGCCAGTGACAGATCAACAGTGGCCAGACCATGAGTAAATTCACACAAAAGTCAGGCATACAGTGGAACCTTGGATTATGAGAATAATCCATTCCAGGAGAATGCTTGTAATCCAAATCACTCGTATATCAAAGCAAATTTCCCCATAGGAAACAATGGAAACTCAGACAATTCGTACCACAGTGACTGCTTGTCAATGCAGTACTGCATGTGGCCATAGGCACCATAGCTGGTGCATGCAATACCGCATGTGTCCAGAAGTGTGGTGGCGCTGGTGAGCCTTGGAGACTCCCGAAATGTTTAGGAACTGTTTACACTTTCGGTATTTTCGAGTATTTCTGAATGCTTCCGAGGGTCTCCGAGGCTCACCAGCGCCCCCGCACCTCTGGCCACATGTGGTATTGAATGCACAGAGGCTTAACTCTGCTTGTTTTGTGAGACAGCGGTCGCAAACCGAGTCAGGATTTAAAAAAAAAATGCCTGTCTTTCAAAATGCTTGTTAACTGCTTTACTCATGAAACAAGGTTCCACTGCATTAAACTATTAAACAAGAAAGGAGAAGCCACATAGAGTAAAAAGAATCTTCTTTAACCCCTTCATCCCTGGAAGGTTTCACCCCCTTCCTGACCAGGCCATTTTTTGCAATATGGCACTGCTTTGCTTTAACTGACAATTGTGCGGTCGTGCGACGTTGTACCCAAATACAATTCATGTCTTTTTTCCCACAAATAGAGCTTTCTTTTGCTGGTATTTGATCACCTCTGCAGTTTTTATTTTTTTGCGCTATCAACAAAAAAAAAAAAACAGACAGTTTTGAAAAAAAAAACACTTTTTTTTACTTTTTGCTATAAAACATATCCAATAAAAAAATTTTTATTTCTTTATCAATTTAGGCCAATATGTATTTTGCTACATATTTTTGGTAAAAAAAAGTGTATATTGTTTGGTTTGCCCAAAAGTTATAGTGTTTACAAACTATGGGATATTTAAACTAGTAATGGCGGCGATCAGCATTTTTTAGTAGGACTGCGATATTGCGGCGGACAAATTGGACACTTTTTGGGGATCAGTGACACTAATACAGTGATCAGTGCTAAAAAAAAAAAAGCACTGTCACTGTATAAATGACTCTGGCAGGGAAGGGGTTAACTTTAGGGGCAATCAAAGGGTTAAGTGTGCTCTTAGGGAGTGCTTTCTAACTGTGCGGGGGATAGTTTAACTGGAGGAAGAGAGATCTGTGTTCCTGCTTAACAGGAACACAAGATCTCTCTTTTCCTCTCTGACAGACCGCCATTTTGCCTCTCCAGTGAGCGAACAGCGGAGCCGCTGACTGGCTCGCGCGCCCCCGGACCCGGAAGAGGAAACAACGTACAGGTACGTTGTTTCGCGCAGCCAGGCCGCCCTGCTGCAGTAAATGCAATGTGGGTGGTCCAGAAGCAGTTAATTATAAATAAAATGCGCTTACATTTATCCAGCATTAACATTGCAGTACTAGAAAGCACGGCCATGGGACCATCAGGCCAGCTAGTGAGCAATTCTTGATTATTAATTATTGTTGTTTATTTTATCTAAAACTTTTTTTAATGCTTGTTTTTGGAGGGGACAGATTACGGCCCCCTCCCAAAAAAAGATATGCCACCAGCCGCCACTGGATTTAATAATGCTTTAAGCCCAGGTTCACACTGGCCAGGGAGCGGGTAGGGCGGACTCGTTCTCCGCCGGCTACCCGCGATGGCCCCCCCGCAGTGAAAGAACGGAGGTCCGTGTAAGTAAACACAGATCTCCATTCTGACAGAGGGGGAAGGGCTGTGATCACAGGCTTCCTGTGTATGGAAGTCGTGATCACTCCCTTCCCTCAGCCAGGCCAGCCCCCATACAGTTAGAACACACTGAGGGAACACAGTTAACCCTTAGAGTGTCCCCTCCAGGTTAACCCCTTCACTGCCAATGGTATTTACACAGTAATCAGTGCATTTTCATAGCACTGATCGCTGTATAAATGCCAATGGTCCCAAAAAAGTTTCAAAATGGTCCGACATGTCCGCCGCAGTATCGCAGTACCGCTAAAAAATGCAGATCGCCGCCACGACTAGTAAAATATAAAAAAAAATTGGAAACCACAGAAATGAATTCTCACCATCCATAAATGCGGCAACTTTTGCGCAAACCAATCAATAAACGCCGATTGCGATTTTTTATTTTTTTACTAAAAATATGAGGAAGATAATAAACCAGCCAAAACCGATGAAAAAAAAAGGTTTTTTTTTTGGATTTGTATTTTAGCAAAAAGTAAGAAATATTGTTTTTTTTGCAAAATTGTCGCTCTTTTGTTTATACCGGCGATCAGAAATGACGCAGAGGGGATCAAATACCATCAAAAGAAAGATCTATTTGTGGGAAAAAAAGGACGCAAAAAGTGCTCTGGCCCTAAACTGGGAAATCCTTCTGGGGCTGAAGTGGTTAAAAGCAAAAAAAAGACATTTTGCTATGATCCCGGTATTTAACATAATGAGGTATATTTAGGCCTCATACACACGGACGTTTCTTAAAAAATAAATAAAACGTCGGGTCCGACGTCAAGGAAAAAAAATCAGCGTTTTTCGGCGTTATGCATCGGCGTTAGTGAGCGTAAGTGAGCGTCGGCGTCAATAGGCGTTTTTAAAAAACAATCATCCCTCTGCTATTTTTCAACCTAAAAATGTCAGCGTCGAAAAACGCTGGTTAACGCTGGTACAATATTAGTTGGCATTTGTTGGCGTTTGTTGGCGTTTTGCGGCGTCGGCGTCAAAAAACGCCAAAACGTTACAGCCTCAGAACGCATTGGCCGTGGGTTCTAGTTTCAGCCCACTAACGCCGACGCCATCTACAGCTCAAAAACGTCAGCGTTTTTATGGGGCCATTGACTAACATGGAGAGCTGCAAAAAACGCCAGAAAACGCCGGCGTCAAAAAAAACGTCCGTGTGTATGAGGCCTTAGAGTTAGGCGGTCGGCAAGTGGTGTTAAAGAAAAGATTTTAGAGGTAGGCAGAGGTCTAGTGATTTATATTTTAGGAATTAGAATAGAGTTTGTGTTCCCCTGATAAGTCCACATTACTAACCCATAGGATGTCTTTTCTACATGTAGTGGCAGTTACAGTTCCACTGCTGGACAGTTGCACCCGGGCAGAAAATATCGGTGTCACTTTTAACCAATCCAGATTATGGCATAACGATAAAGAAAAGAGTACTTATCCCGCATTATAACAAAGGTAAGGTTAAAGCATGTTTGCATTTATTCACATCATTATAATATTTACCGCATGTCCTTTGCACTTTGGAGAGATTCCTCTGTTGCTGTGCTGCTCTATCTATCCTTACTTTTCACTTGAAATACACACTCACCGGTCACTTTATTAGGTACACCTTGCTAGTCCCGCGTTGGACCCCCTTTTGCCTTCATTCTTCGTGGCATAGATTCACCAAGGTGTTGGAAACGTTCCTCAGAGATTGTGCTCCATAGTGACAATGATAGCATCACACAGTTGCTGCGGATTTGTTGGTTGCAAATCCATGATGTGAATCTCCCATTCCACCACATCCCAAAGGTGCTCTATTGGATGAGATGTGGGGAGTGTGGAGGCCATTGGAGTGCAGTGACCTCATTGTCCAGTGGTGAGATGATTGGAGCTTTGTGACACGGTGCATTATCCTGCTGGAAGGAGCCATCAGAAGTTTTTAAAAATACTCAGACTAGCCCGTCTGGCACCAACAACCATGCCACGTTAAAAGTCACTTAAATCCCCTTTCTTCCCCATTCTGATGCTCTGTTTGAACTTCAGCAAGTAGTCTTCACCACGTCTAGATGCCTAAATACAGTTGCTGCCATGTGATTGGCTGATTATCAATTTGCGTCACCAAGCAATTGAACAGATCTACTTAATAAAGTGGCCAGTGAGTGTATAACTTAGTTGGTAAGGTTAAATAAAGACGCCAGTCCATCCAGTTCAACCTGAGCGCACATGTGCACGTGTGTGATTGTGTCACTACCATTCTTGCATTAAAACTACAGGCAAAACTTTTAAAAAAAAAAATTGGATAGAGTAAGAGAGGGTAAAACCCCTGTCAGATGTTTTTTTTTGCTATCTATGTCCCATTGTGGAGATTTCCCTTTACTTCCTGTCCCATAGCCAAACAGGAAGTGAGAGGAAATCCCTGCAAATTAAGGGAATTACTTGGGGACCCCTAGGTCACCAGAACTAGTGTATCCATAGGAAGATCTCCCCTCTATTACTTTTCTGGGGACAACCCAAAATTTTAGATTTCACTTTCAATGATAATGATAAACAGAACAAATATAGGTGAATAATCTCCTTAACGGGAGCACACAGAAATACAAATTGACAAGTGTTCTAATATCTCTATTCAGAACAAAACAAAAAAAAAATTTGCCTTTAGTTATACTTTAATATTTCTGTACATTGTGTTCGCTGACACCACCAACTGTGGAAGGGATTTCCACATCTTTATTGCTCTACCTGTAAAGAACCCCTTACGCAGTTTAAGATTGGACCACTTCCCCTCCAACTTCATTGTGTACTGTATATTGTGATCATATCCCTTCTTAAGAGCGTCTTCTCCAGGGAGAACAGGTGTGATGGTTATAGTAAATGAGTTCCTCTAGCCTACTTATTAGCTTTGTTGTCCTTCTCTGGACTGTTCAGTTCCAGCGCATCCCTCCTGAGGACTGGTGACCAAAACAGGATGGCATGACCAAGATGTGGCTTGACCAGAGTTTTGTAAAAAGAGAGGCCTGGAGCAGGACCACAGGTATAGACGGAGGGCTGGCATGACAGGGGTTAAGGGGCTTGTGCAGTGGAGACAAAATAAGTGACTGCCAGGGGGGCAGGATTTGGTAGCTTTGGAGGTAGGATCAGAGCTGGGGGAGGAGATGGTAGGGGATATAGAGGACCAGATGGGGAGGGCCCCCAGTCTGAGTAGCGAGGAGGAACAGCTTTCCCACCCTCCCGCCCTAATAGTGGGACAAGTATGATTGGGCATGGGGTGTTTGTTCTGTTATGGCAGGGTGCAAGGTCCTTTTTAGGTGCATATGGGCACAAAAGTTATGGTAGAGGGACCCGTCTGAGGTACGGCTCCCTATTGGTGTATGTACCTGCTAGTTGTCTCCGAGTCGGTGGGTTTTGTGGCTGGAGGCCTGAGAAGGGACTAGCAGGTGCAGTCTTGGTTTATGCCCATTAGGACCTTGTGGCCCCTTTAGCTATACACTGTTTGGTCAGAGTTTTATATGTATATGGAAATTTGTTATTTATATTTATATTTTGGTTAATAAAAGGCAGTTTCGGCCAATTTAATTCCAAACAGTGTTGTGTGGTTATTAATGAAGAATGGTGGGGAGTGGGGTAACATCTAACAAGCCATAGTTAATACCCTAGTCATGGTAGAATTATAGTTTTATCTCTTAAGTAAATAGCCTTTTGAATGCATGCTATTAGTCTCTTAGCCTTACCTGGCATTGCATGCTGTTGCTGAGTCTGTGATCTACTAGGGCCCCCAGATCCTTTTCCATCCTCAATTTTCCCAGAGATTCTTCCCTAGCAGGTAATGTGCATTCATATTTATTTTAGCTCCCAAGTGAATTACTTTATATATTTCAATATTAAACCTTGTTTTCCATATAGCTGCCCATCCCTCTATTTTCTTGAGCTCTTCTTGTAAAGTTTGTATAGCCGGTTGTTAAGTTATTGCCCTGCTTAGCTTTGTATCATCAGCAAACACTGAAAGTTAAACCACCCTCTGGATGCACTGCAACCAGTTTTCTCTTCAGCTACATACAATCTCATCAATTCCAAACTACCTTCATTTGTACATTAATCGTTTAGGGGGTACTGTATGAAATGCCCTAGTGAAATCTAGCTACACCACAGGCCTTCCTTTATCCAAACTACAGCTCACTTGTGTTAAAAGATTGGTCTTCCAAGAATGATCTTTCATAATTCCATGCTGGTTACTTCTATTCATACTGGTTTCAATGAAATTCTTGGAAATGGTCCCTTATCATCCCTTCCAATAGTTTACATACTATTGATGTTAGGCTGACTGGTCTGTAGTTTCTTGGTATATATCTTAGTCCTTTTATTGAATATTAGTACCACGTTTTATTTTTGAGCTGTCCTTAAAAATTAGGAGCAATTATCTGGCTATAACATGGCCAAGTTCTTTGAGAACTCTCTGGTGTAAGCCAGATATCTGGTTTATTTATTTATTTTTACTCTCCTCTGCAATGTGTCTGTCATAATATATTTTAGCTGCCTTGATGGGCTCCTCAGCCCTTATATTTTTAAAAGGCTGTTTTTTTCTCATTAATATGTCTTTTTATGTTAGTATTTAGCAACTCCGGTTCAACTTTTGTTCTTTTGTATTTGTTGCCCATTGGAATGCACCGATGAATGTGGCTGTTTAATATCTCCATTATGCACTCCCACTTCTCTTCAGTGTTCTTTGTTGCAAGAATTCGATCCTAATTAGCATTTATTATCATGCAGTATGGGGTGCAGCTTCGTAAAGTTGGCTTTTTTTTAAATTTAGTGTTCTAGTCCTACCCCCGTGTCTCCTTTTCTTTTAATTTATGGCAAAATTAATTACTCTGTGATTGCTCTTTCCTAAGTTATTCTTTACTTCCATATCTGTAATGGAAGCTGTTCTGTTACATGTATTGTCATGTAACATAAACCTGTGCATAGTTATAGTAATGTTTGTATAGTTGGTTGTTACACTGCCATCTTGTGGTTATTTTGGATATTGCACCTTTCCATTGTGTTTTCCAAGTGTGTACCTCCCATCCTCTGTGAGCTAACTTCCTCTTCCTGGTTCATTCTGTTATGTAATTTCCTCTTCCTGTGTCCTCTGTCTCATGAGGAAAGAATATGGCCACACGATTGTAGGCCTCACACAATCTACTCGCATCCTAGGACACATTAGCATGTTTTGACCTGCAGTTACCATCTTTCAACCATCTGCCATATTTGTTGTATGCTGTACCTGCTATTTGCAATAAATAGACGCTTATGGAAGAATTAGTGCTGGTGAGTTCAAGCTATCTGGTAAAGACTGTCTGCGGTGATTATATCTGCTTATACAGGCCAGGCATAGAGGTCCCAGCAAGGGGTAAAGTCACTATTACAACAGTTGGAGTCAGAATAGAAGCTATCCATGCATTTTCCTTTTGCTGTGCTATCATGGATATCCTTACTTTTCCCATTGCTGTGTTGTCTTAGCTATCCTTACTTTGCAATATATTTCTGCTTGCCACGGTGATCAATATGTATATATGTGAATGACATACAGTATGTGCATAGTATAAGACGGTTGCTGGACTAACCCTGCCCTCATTGTACAGCCAGTCATGCACAGTGTAGCTTCCAGGAATCTCAAAGGAGGAGTGCATGTGAAAACATTATAAGCAAATGTGCATTTGTCCTGTAAACCCGAGTAGAATCTCCAGGAAAAAATGATCACACTCTTTACCTCTTCCTATTTTCTGTCCTCAAATAGCGCCGCAGTTCCATTATCAGCACTTTGCAGAAGAGAAGAGATTTGTGGTGTCCATGCCTGACAGCCAAAATGCTTATGCACGCCTGTGCCACAAACTTAATGCCTGTGAAGATCTGGAGAACAGTGACAAGAAGATGGTAAGTACACCTATGGACCACTTAATAGGATAGTCTATTCAATAAAATATGTTGTAATTCATACTCTTCTGGGAGAGTGTAATTACTGTCTGTGTTGGTCCAACACCCCTCCCTGTGCCTCCCTATATAAAGCAAAACCAGTCCAATGGACCACTTGCAACAAAATACCACACCCAGCAACCAAAGGTCCAGCCCAGCAACATTAGACCCCCCAGCAGCAACAACAGATTAGATCTCCCAGCAGCCAGCATGAATAGACCCTCCAGCAGCCATCAACAGTAGACCTCTCCCTCAACAGTAGACCCTCACACAAGCAAAGATCACCACCAGTGACAATAGATACTCCAGCAGCCAGCATCAGCACACCCCAAACCAGGGGTGGCCCATCCATTGAGGGCGCACAGGCGCCGCCTCTCCTATCCATCGCCTCCACCCCCTCATCCATGTGTCTGACCCCTTTCAGGGCGCCGGATGCATGGATTTCAATGCGGAGTGGGTGGTTTTTTTAAATCGCCAATTAGAGCCAGAGGCTCTAACAGGCTTCAAAATAGGGTAGGCTCGGGGCGTTGAGAATGCGCCTGGAGCCCACCCAGGTGTGTGAGAATAGGGAATGAATATTCCCTATTCTCACACTGAATCGCCTCTCTGCCAGTCAGGAAGGATGCCAGAGGGGCACATCCTTTGGAGGGGTGGTGGAATAACGGAGTCACATTGTGATCTCCAACAGTCCCCCCAGGAATCTGGCTGCCAGTGGGAGACTGTTCTAGGAAGCTGGCAGAGGAGATACCCTGTAAGGGATACTTCTTTCCTTCCTCTCCCTAATGCTGATCCTATTCTCTCCCTATCCAGCAGGAGCTCTGTTCCTATTTACTACCACACTGCGGGCAAACTGAATGATGCAGAATTCCACTATTTACAGAATCCTTATTCAAGGTGGCTGCCTATATCTCACAGGACTTTGATATCCATTAGGATTGTCATCCTCCCCAAGATTGCTGCCTGGCAGGGGGACGGTTATTCCTCAATGGGCTCCTGCCAGCCTGAAGAAATGCCACCTTCAGGTTGAAGGAAAATGCTACAGCCTACACCTGCTACACCCTGCTGTTTTCAGCTTCTTAACGTGAAGAGAAATACTGCATACAGAACTTCTCAGTGAGCATGTGTGTCACTTCCCTTCCTACAAATTCTGGATGGACCCTCTGCACATTGCTACACCCTACCCAGCAAACTATGCAATGGAAAACAGGGATATTTAGTTCACATATATTGCAATACATGTTTAAGCTGACCAACTCCGTCAAAGTAATCCCTCTTCTGGCCAGTCCTACACTGCCTTGCCACTACAAATGCTACGGTGGACACCATGCCAACCTGGGGCATTATACAGCGCTCAGAGCTTCAAATAGCCACTGATTACCCAGCAGCCTTTCTCAACCTTTTTAACATCGAGAAATGCTTGAACTAATTCTCTAATTTCGGGGAACCTCTGCTAAAAATTAAAAATCTACAACTCATGATACATTAGTATGACGGTCATTGGGAAGAATTCCCCCCTACAGATAGCTGAAAAGATCAATGATGTCACTGGGAATTTATCTGAGAGGTAGAAATTGACCATTGCTCAAGGAACCCCTAGCAACCTCTGGAGGAACCCTGGATTACTGTATAAATGTCATTGGCAGGGAAGGGGTTAAACTGTAGGGGGCGATCAAGGGGTTAACTGTGTTCCCTCACTGTGTTCTAACTGTGTGGGGGCTGGGCTGGCCGGGGCATGACAGATCTACCTGTTCCCGATTACTGGGAACAGCACATCTGTCATATGTCCCCTGACAGAATGGAGATCCGCCCTGTTTACACTGACAGATCTCCATTCTGCTGCTGCAACAGGCGATCGCGGGTCGCCGGCGGACATAGAGTCCGCCCGACCCATGGGCATGCTCACGGAGTGCTCAGCCTGCCTGCAAATCTCACATGTGCGGCCGACGTACAATGCTGGCGGTTTGCGCAGCCGAGCCAACCTGCCACAGTACAACTGCAGCGGCTGGTCGGCAACTGGTTAAAGGCACTGAAAAGATAAGCATCTTTTTTTTACAGGGTGGTCTTAGCTGAGTTTGGACCCTTTAGTGATAGGGCCACTTTAAGAGCAATAGGCAGGTTAAACTGTGTACCCTTCCTGCAGAAGATGCTGTCCAAGCCTCCCTCCATGAAGCCAAAAAGGAACTTAGCGATGTGTGCATGCGCTGCTGAGTGTGCGCGGTGCATGTTTATACTGATCGTTTTATCTCATGCTCATAGTAATCTTTTTACTATTTGTTAATTTGTTTTACAGTTCAATTCTTCACACAATGTCTCCTTATCATACGACACTTTACTTCCCTGTTTATGTTTGGAGGTGAGCACAGTTCCTTCATAATAGCTATGCCATTGCTTGTTGCTGTTTTGCCTTATTGCACATCACTCTATGTATTGCATAACAGGAATTATTGTATTAAAGAAGTTGCCATTTTATTTAAAAATTGTCTGTCTTTATTTGTTTGTAGCGCAAAAATTAAAAACTGTAGAGGTGATCAAATATCACCAAAAGAAAGCTCTATATGTGGGAAGAAAAGGACATACATTTTATTTGGGTACAGCATTGCATGACTGTGCAATTGTCAGTTGAAGTAACGCAGTACCTTATCGCAAAAAATGGCCTGGTCATGAAGGGGGGTAAATCTTCTGGAGCTGAAGTGGTTTAACTGTGTTAATGTCACAAAAAGTGACCAAGAGTGTAAATTCTGCATGCTTGTGAATTCAGTCCTTGTGGCACTCCACACTGAATTGGACTGGAACTCACCTCCTCAAATAGACCTCAACTAAAAAGAAAAAAAAAAAATGGGAAGAGCCACCACCCTTGTCCCCTTATAAGGGGTTAGGATATATCATTGCACCACACTCTTATAACTCTCCCAGTATCCCACAAAGAGAAAAGTAAGTAAAAATTAGTCTGACAAACGATCTGACAATTTTCAGGTTGTTAGTATGGTGCTTTCAACAGCTGATTAGGAATTTTCGGATGACAAAAGCTTTATGTGCAGGCTATAAAATTGTTATTGTACGTGCACACAATGTCGGATTTTTGTCTAATAGTACGGTTTTCGTCCGAAAAAAATCGTAAGAGTGAGACTACGCATTAGGGTTGTCCCGATACCACTTTTTTAAGACCGAGTACAGGTACCAATACTTTTTTTCAAGTACTCGCCGATACCGATTACCGATACTTTTTTTAATGTCATGTGACAGTGGCACGAATATTTTATTTTATTAATTTTTTTTTTACAATTTTATTTTTTTATTATTTTTTACAATGTATTTATTATTTATTTATTTTACAATTCTTTATTTTTTTTTGGGGGGGGGGGGGGGAGTGGACGATGTCAGTGTGTTTTTATAATTTATTTTTTATTATTTTTACAATTTAACCTTTTTATTACAATTCTTTTATTTATTTGTTTTATCAGCCCTGTTGGGGGGGGGGGGGCTTTGGTGAGATATATAGTGAGATCCCTGACATCTCTCTTTTGAGACAGGGAGAAGGGGGCTGAGGATGGAGATTCCCCAGTCCCTTTCTCAGAAGCCTCAGCTGCATTGAAGATGAATGGAGAGGAGACAGCGGCTCCTCCCCATTCATAAACTGAAGCATCGTAAGCACAGTTTACGATGCTCAGTGACATTTATGATGTGATCACTGACTGTCCATTCAGAAAAGGAAAGAGCCGATAAATTACAGATTTACCGGCTCTTTCCTCCGCTCTCCATCCTGACAGATCGGGGACAGGGGTACTGGAGGAGCATGAAGAGGGACCGATCAGAGGGGGATCGTCGGACACAGAGGGGAATCGTCGGACACAGAGGGGGATCTTTGGACACAGAGGGGGATCGTCGGACACAGAGGGGGATCGTTGGACACAGAGGGGGATCGTTGGACACAGAGGGGGATCGGAACAATGTGGGGGATCGGAGCAATGAGTGGGATAGGAGCAATGTGGGGGATCGGAACAATGTGGGGGATCAGAGGACACAGGGGGACACAAGGAGGATACAGGGACAGTCAAGGGGGGTGATTGGTGCAGCAGGAGTTAACAATCACTGATCTCCCGACTCCCTGTATATATTTCATTGTAGCAGCTGAAAGCCGCGGGAGGAGAAGCGGCTGTCAGTTGCTTTAATGAAATGTATACAGGGAGTCGGGAGATCAGTGATTGTAAATCCCCCCCAGCACTGCACTGATCATCCCCTGGTTGCCCAAGTATCGGACAAGGCATCAGAGCATTTTGCCCGAGTACAAGTACTCGGGCAAATGCTCAGTATCGGCACCGATACCGATACTAGTATCAGTATCGGGACAACCCTACTACGCATGCTCAGAAACGGAAAAATACATACAAAAAAATTCAATACATGACATCTGAAGTTGAACGCTGTCAGGCGAGAATTTTCGTCTAAAGTAACCTCTTCATTGTTGACATGAGACTAGCATGCAACAAAAAACGGGAAAAAATGTGTCCGATAATCTGAATGTGTGTACGAGGCTTTAGAGACCTTCGATTGTAAGCTCCTTGAGGGTAGGGACTGATGTGGATGTACAATGTATATGTAAAGTGCTGTATAAATTGACAGCACTATATAAGTACCTGAAATAAATAAATATATATATATATATAAATATATATATATATATATTGTATATATATGTACAGTGCTGCTTAAATTGACGGCACTAAATAAGTACCTGTAATAAATAAATAAACACACAAACAGAGAAGCATTACCCGTTTATGTGTGTTTAATGGCCAGATTTTGTATTTTGATTTGTGCCAATTTTTCTTTCCCAGGTATTTTATGCACAACCCAATAGTAGACGGAATCAAGAGTGTCCCTTTATAAAGCAGCCAGAGCCTTGTAAGTAATTCCCTGCCTGTGGCTAACAGGAATACCTATCATTTAAATGGTATGGAGTCTTTTTATAAAACCTTTGTTGGACGAATGTCAGAAACATCTCTGCAAGCTGAACGAAATTACACTATATGTCTTTGAACAGATAATTGCCTGTATAATCAGCTCCATTTAGTGGCCAAAAATGCAGTATAGTTTTCTGAAATACCTTAATTAAGAACAGAGCCTCTTTTTGAGATTCAGTGTTTACAAGTTAAAATCATTTTTTTTTTTTGCTAGAAAATTACTTAAACCCCCCAAACATTCTATATATAAAATATATATATATATAATATATGTAAACATTCCTTGTGACAGAAAAAAAAGCATGACAGGACCTCTTAAATGTGAGATCTGGGGTCAAAAAGACCTCAGATCTCATATTTGCACTAGAATGCAATAAAAAAAAATAATATTACAATAAAAGAAAAATGTCATTTGAAAAAGAAAAAAAAATTCCCCTTTAAGAGCATTGGGGAAGTGGCGTTTGACGTTGCTACCGCCATCTTGCCCTCACTTGGCATCCAGGCAGTGAGGGGAGCGGACCTGATTGTCTCCGCCACTACTGATGGATCCGGTAAGCAGTGGAGACGACCGGAAAGTGACCGGGGGGGGTTGCACCTCATCTGCCCATGATAAAAGTGATCTCGTGGCGAATCCGCTGCAGAGACCACTTTTATCTGAAAGCTATCTGCTACCATAACAACTGTATTCCACGACATGGTATTACTGCTGTATAGTGACGGCAGGTGGTCCGTAAGTGGTTAAAGGAGTTGTAAAGCTTGTTAAGGTTTTTCACCTTAATGCATTCTATGCAGGTGAAAAACTTTCTGTGCTGCAGCTGCCCCCCAGAGCCCCCTTTTTCTTACCTGAACCCGGTCCATTCCAGCATCGAGGATGAGCCCAGCAGCTCATCCTCAATGCTGCTGGGCTCATTGGATCCTCATTGGATCGGATCCTCATTGGATAGATTGATAGCAGGGGGAGCCATTGGCTCCCGCTGCTGTCAATCAAATCCAGTGACACGGGAACCAGGGGGCGGGGCCGAGTCTTGCTGTCTGTGTCAATGGACGCAGCAGCAGGATTCGGGAGGGAGCCCGCACGGGTGCCCACCGAGGAATGCGGCTCACCGTGGGGGCACTCACTGAAGAGGAGGAGCCAGGAGCGCCGCCGGGGGACCCCAGAAAAGGAGGATCCGGGCCGCTCTGTGCAAAACCCTTGCACAGAGGAGGTAAGTATGACATGTTTGTTATTTAATAACAAAAAAAACCTTTACAATCACTTTAAAGCGGAGAGATCTGCTTTAAAGAGAAAATGTACCACATTTTGGCCACTAGATGGAGCTACAGGAGTTAAAGTGGATCTTCCCATCCGATCCGATCCGCAGGTTTTGAGCGGATCTTGTCAGATTGGATGGCAGACGGGTGTCAGCGGACACATCTCTGCTGACAACCGCCTGCCCGTAGAAGTGAATGGGTAGCCTGTTCGGATCCGCTTGAAAAGCGGACAGGCAGATCCGAGCAGGCCGATCGTGTGAAAGGGGCCTTTGTTTATTTCTTTAAACCACTTCCCGACCGCCGTATGCAGAATGACGGCCAGGAAGTGGTTCAGTTATCCTGACTGGACGTCATATGACGTCCTCAGGATAACAAGCCACCGTGCGCCTGGGGGGGCACGCATCGCAGCGATCGGTGGTGCGGGGGGTCAATCTGACCGATCTCGGTAAAGTGCTTCCATCTGAAGCACTTTACCATGTGATCAGCCGTGACCAATCACGGCTGGCCACAGTGTAACACAGGAAAGCCGTTTATCGGCTTTTCCTCTACTCAGGTCTGCAGACCTGAGCAGTGGAGAGCCGATCTGCTGCTCTCCTGACAGATGGGGTTTGTGCTGATTATTTATCAGCACAGCCCCCCCTGGGATCGCCACACTAGACCACCAGGGAGCCTGCCCAGGGACCACCAGCAATGTGCCCACCCAGGACCACCAGGGAGCCGATCAGGGACCACCAGGGAGCCGATCTGGACCACCAGGGAGACCACCCTAGACCACCAGGTAAGGGGCATAGTGCCCAATATGAATGGCATTCAGTGCCACCTTCAGATGCCACCCTAGACCACCAGGGAATGGGCCCCTATCAGTACATATGCCCACCAGTGCTCCGATCAGTGTGTACCAGTGCCCCTATGAGTGCCACCTACTAGTGCCCACCTATCAGTGCCCAGTGCCGTCTATGAGTGCCAACCAGTGCCATCTATGAGTGCCCATCAGTGCAGCTTATCAGTGTCTGTCAGTGCTGCATATCAGTGCCCGTCAGTGCTGCTTATTAGTGCCGCCTAACAGTGCTCATCATTGCTGCATGTAAGTGCCTCATCATCAGTGCCACCTCATCTGTGCCAATCAGTACTGCCACATCAGTGCCCGTCAGGGTAGCCTCATCGGTGATGGAGAAAATGTACTTATTTACAACGTTTTGTGACAAAAATAGAGAATTTTTTTTTTTTTTTTCAAAATTTTGGTCTGTTTTTTGTTTATAGCGCAAAAAAAAACAAAAACCCAGGGGTGATCAAATACCACCAAAAGAAAGCTCTATTTGTGGGAATAAAATGAAAAAAAAAACCTTCTTTGTGTACAGCGTCGCACGACCGCGCAATTGTCATTCAAAGCGCAACAGCACTGAAAGCTGAAAATTGGTCTGGTAGGAAAGTGTTCTAAGTGCATAGTATTGAAGTTGTTAAATATTTCTGACATTTGTGCAACAAATGTTTTTTTAAATAGACCCCTTTGTGTATAAAACATTCATTGGTTGAACGTCAGAAACATCTGTGCAAGCTGCACTAAATTTCATGCTAGGTTTTTGAATAGTTTAACTCTTACATCATCAGCTCCATCTAGTGGCTGCATGCAGTAGAATTTTCGAAAATAGTCTAATGAGAAAAATACAACATTCTGACCACTAGATGGAGCTGATGCTATTTAACCACTTCAATACTATGCACTTAGAACACTTTACTACCAGATCAATTTTCAGTTTTCAGTGCTGTTGCGCTTTAAATGAGAATTGCGCGGTCGTGCGACGCTGTACCCAAACAAAGTCTTTATCATTTTGTTCCCACAAATAGAGCTTTCTTGTGATGGTATTTGATCACCCCTGCGGTTTTTATTTTTTGCGCTACAAATAAAAAAAGACCGAAAATTTTGAAAAAAAAAAAAATTCTCTATTTTTGTCACAAAACTTTGTAAATAAGTAAATTTTCTCCATCACTGGTGGGCACTGATGAGGCTACACTGACGGGCACTGATGTGGCAGTACTGATTGGCACTGATGAGGCGGCACTGATGAGGTGGCACTGATGATGAGGCACTTATATGCAGCGATGATGAGCACTGTTAGGCGGCACTGATAAGCAGCACTGACGGGTACTGAGAGGTGGCACTAATATACAGCACTGATGGGCACTGATATGCAGCACTGACGGACACTGCTAAGCGGCACTGATGGGCACTAATAGACAGCACTGATTGGCACTCATAGGCG
>BLSH010474978.1:23031-45465 GCA_018402905.1 Glandirana rugosa | reverse complement strand
GAAAGTTAAAACCGATTCCATTGACAATCACTTGTATTGCTTATACTTACATAGCCTTCAATGTTTAATAGACTTCATTGCCTAAGGTGTAGATTTGCTTACCTTGCCTTGCTTATGCGTTACGTAGCCTTCAATGCTTACAAGGTTTCATTGCTTACGGCTAGTATTGCTTAATAGGCTATTTGTTTGTTTTTTTTTACTTGCTTTGTTTTTGTTTTGATTAAAAAGCCATCACGTGTCCAGAATTGGTGAAGGAATGACCCGTGAATTTGGGGGGAGGACGGGTCTGGTTAAAAGTCCAAAGTCGCGACAGCGTAAAACTTACTGTTAACGCGCCCAACGTCGCACGACCGCGCAATTGTCATTCAAAATGCGACAGCGCTGAAACCTGAAAATTGGTCTGGGCAGGAGGGGGGTTTAAGTGCCCAGTAAGGAAGTGGTTAAGACCTGTGCACTACCGAAAAATTAGTTTTGTTTTTGTTTCGTTCATTTTTTTTTGTTTGTTTATCGGATAATTCGTTATGATCGGCATTCGTTACTTTGGAACATTCGTAACTTCCGATGCATTGCGTATTCGTTCCGTTCCATTCGTTTAGATGTGGAATCCGTTACTTCAGATAATTTGTAACTTCCGATACATTCATATTCGTTATGTTCACTAACAGTTACCTTAGCCAAAATTGAAAGGAAATTCCAATAAAAACGTAAATCTAATCTATCCCAAATTAGCTGCTATGGCGCAGAGACCTGAATTTGAAGAATTACTGACTTCAGCTATTTTACCTATAATTTAATAGTTTATAATAATAAATAATTTATTTATTTCAGGTACTTATATAGCACCGTCAATTTATGCATCGCTTTACAATTACATTGTACATTCACATCAGTCCCTACCCTCAAGGAGCTTACAATCTAAGGTCCCTAACTCACATTCATACATATACATACTAGGGCCAATGTAGACAGGATGCAATTATTAAAAATTATAATAATAGTTAATGATTTAATTATAATAGAAAATAAGAAAAATTAAATTATCCGAATGTAATCAAATGCATTAGTGTGGCAGCCATCCTATCAGGACCCCAACAATATTGAGGTATCCAACACTACTCAGTCTTTCCATAGTTTTCAAACTTTAGGTCAAACAGAGAGAGTGGGAAGTTAAACTGTTTCTGCTGAGCTCTTACATTAGAAAATTCTTAATGGTCTGTGACAATAGTGCCAAATGTCTTATTTTATAAAACAAATATTTTTTATACACAGCAAAAAAAAACTGTCAACATTTTGAGAGCTTAGCAGAAATAAATACCTTGGACTGGGTGCTCATGGGTGATTGTTGTGCTACTAACATCAGAAGTAATCTCCCATGATTCATCGTTAGCAATCCCTACACATATCATTGTATGTAGTAACCATTAAGCGCTCAATTTAATTGTGTGAGCATTGTTCTTTATGCATAGCAATCGTTATCTGATTATAGTAGCAATAAAATTGTTTGTGTGTGCCCAGCTTTATTTATATTTCTCACATTCACGGGGGGAATATTCAAGAGGTGACGGGAGATTTTTTTCCTGCAGAGAGTTGGGACTCAGATGCAGAATTAGATCCCCAAAATATCGAGTTGCTTAAAACACATAATACATTTGTTCCACATTCAGTTGTCCTGAGGTGCTGATAGTAATTATTTTATGTTGAATTATTTTATTCCAGAATTATTACATTTCCAACATCGACAGAGACCCCAACCTATGTTTTAAGGTAAGAGCTTGCTTGGCCAGGTGATATAGACCTGACATAAACAGACCCTGTCACCAACCCAAAAAACTGCATGTAAAAGCACAAAAAAAAAAAATCGCAGAGTTTCAATAAATAAGAGGCATACAATACATTCCAGGTACATATAATCTTACAAAAAGAATTCTGTTGAAATGAATAGTCTGGTGACAAGGTCCCTTTAAATGTAATATTTATTGTCCTATTAAAATATGTATAGCTATTCTATATGGGTCCGCAATAAATATTTTTACAAATGGGCCTTTTGATGGTTTACAAGATAAAATTATACCCAAGTATATTACTTTTTATAGATTAAGGGAAAACACTTTAATACCTTCATTTTTTATTAAAGAAAATCAATTGATATTGCAGTTAAAAATGTATACAAAAAAAAACAAGCCAGGTACAGTGTCCTAATAACCTTCACCCTAGGCCAGGGGTCTCCAAACCTTCTAAACAAATGACCAGTGTACTGTCCTGCAGGATTTAGGGGGCCGACTGTAGCCAGTGGGAGTAGAAAATGTCCTGGCATCAGTGGAAGTAAACAGTGCTATCTTTTGTATTATTGGGAGGAATAGTGCCCCATCATTGGTGTTAGTGGAAAGAATAGTGCCCTATCATTGGTATCAGTGGGAGGAATAGTGCCCTATCATTGGTGTCAGTGAAAGGAATAGTGTCCCATCATTGGTATCAGTGGGAGGAATAGTGCCCCATCATTGGGGTCAGTTGGAGGAATAGTGCCTCATCATTGGTGTCAGTGGGAGGAATAGTGCCCCATCATTGGTGTCAGTGGGAGGAATAGTGTCCCATCATTGGTGTTAGCAGAAGGAATAGTGCCCTATCATTGGTGTAAGTGGAAGGAATAGTGCCCCATCATTGGTATCAGTGGGAGGAATAGTGCCCCTATCATTGCTATCAGTGGGAGGAATAGTGCCCCATCATTGGTATCAGTAGAAGGAATAATGCCCTATCATTGGTGTCAGTGAAAGGAATAGTGCCCTATCATTGGTGTCAGTGAAAGGAATAGTGCCCCATCATTGGTGTCAGTGAAAGGAATAGTGCCCCATCATTGGTGTCAGTGGGAGGAATAGTGTCCCATCATTGCTGTCAGTGAAAGGAATAGTGCCCTACTATGGTGTCAGCGGGAGGAATAGTGTCCCATCGTTGGTGTCAGTGGGAAGAATAATGCTCCCTCATTGGTGTTAGTAAGAGGAATAGTGCTCCAATGTCAGATGAAGGAAAGCAAAGGGCCACAGTTTGGAGACCACTAAGCCATTTAAAATTTAGACTAATATAGGAAACCTGTATTGCAGAGGCTGCCATTGCTGACCTTAAAAATGCTAGTTACGTGGCTGTTGGTGATGTAATACCTTCAGTACTTTCACTGTCCCGGAACAAGCAAGTAACTAAGCAATTTGAGACTGGAGTCACAACTCATGATCTGCATACCTGTTCCAGGAATTGCCAAAGCTGTTAAAGGAAAAGTAAGGGAATTGACATAAAAAACACACACATACTCACCACTATTCTGTAGTTGTCCCACGTTGGTTCTAAGATTGGGAACTGAACGAACACGTGACCTGTTTGGAGCACCAGGATGGTGAGGGGTGGGCGCAGCTGGCTGCAACTCTCAGCTGTCCATTGAGAGGCAGAGCAAGCTGTCAATGAGGCAACTGGGTGGATCCTGGCAATATGGCTGGGTACCTTCCAGAGCCTGGAGCGGCACTGTGATGTCAGCTGACAGCGGGCTATAGCCTCTGGGTCACCGGAGAGCAAAAGTAAATGCACTCCTGTGACCCACAAGAGAAGTATGACCCAAAAAGCTTTCTATACTTCTCCTTTAATTCTGCATGGTATCCAGGCATTTCATAGGAAGAGGTCTGCAGTGAGAGCCTCCATTCTTCTTTAGTGCAAGTTTCCAGCAGTAGACAGTTAGGGTAGATTCTTTCTTTGATCACAAGATGGCGATACAGAGCCATTTCAGTTATTATCCTTATGGGCATTGAATTTCTTTGCAATTATTCAATGTTTTACTATTATGTACTAATACATCCATCTGTTAAATGTTGGTGCATGTACTGCCCTGCAAGCTCTGGTGTACTTGTTCTACAACCAAACCCCCCCCTTTCCATGCTTCAGTTGCTCATAGTTGGCATGCACACGCAAGGCTATTCAACTGGGGGCAGGTGGGCAGATGTGCATGCATAGTCTGTTTTCCGTGTCAGCTGTAGGTGGTAGGGGTGCAGTGTGACAGCAATAACTGTCAGAGGAGACAGAAAGATGTGGCCTGGTAGAAGGAAAGCTGTGGTCTGCTACTTGTCCACCACCAATCTGGAGAGTGCATGCATTCAGGTTACTTGCTGTGGGCACCCCGCATATGAGGGCGCTGTACCCAGGGCAGCTGCCTGTCCTGCCCCTCCCTTGTTCAGGTTCTGCCTGCCCGTAAGAAGCTTACAATTTTGCAAACACTCACATGCTGGGGCCAATTAACCTACCCACATGTCTTTAGAATTTGAAAGTAAACCCATGCAAGCACAAGGAGAATGTGCAAACTCCATGCAGATGGTGTCCTCAAATAGTGTGTTGGCATCTAAACTGAGGACCCCAGTGCTGCAAGCAGTGCCTAGGACAAGGTCACCTAGAGTCCCGGGGGAATATGCCAAACTGCACCCCCCCCACCCCACCCCAAAGATACATGAGCATTATCTGTCAGTATAAATCCCCCCCCCCTCAAAAGAAATTGGGCACTGATCTGCATGCTTACCCCCTAAGCATAATGTCTCCCTCCTACCAGTACAAATCCACCCCATGCTGAAATCGCCCCTCCCAGCACAAATCTCTGCCCCCTCCATCCCCCAAATCCCCCTAGTACAAATGCCCACCCCCCCCCCCAAAAAAAAATCACCCCTGCTAGCACAAATCCTCAACCCTCAAATTTTCCCCCTGAGTATGCATCCCCCTCCCCCCACTCCAAATCCCCCTCCTAGCACAAATATCCCCCCAATCATCCCCACTATTCTCCTCCTAGCACCAATTCCCTCTACTATATCACCTCTTCTAGCACAACCCCCCCCCCATCCATATTGACCCTCCTAGCACAAATCCTCTTCCCCAATCCCCCCTCCCGACACAAATCACCCCTGAATCACCATGCCTAGCAACCACATCCACATTTCCTCTCCTAGAACAATTCTTACCTCCTGCTGCCCCCCATATTCTTCTTGCGAAAACACAAATCTCCTCCTCCCTCTATCTATTTGCAATGCCCCTCCCCACCTCACATGATACCACAGTGCCCATGGCAGCCACCCCTCATGCCCACCCCTTGTCCCAGCTCTGGCTGCAAGGCTATTGTGCTAACCACTACGCCAATGTGCTATTATTAGAACTGTGGATGGAGAAGACGAGGCACTTTTGGGTGACAACAATCTTTATCTATCAGCATGTAAAACGTGGTCAACAGAGCAGAGAACAGAATCAGCAGCCTGTGGTGGTTTTTCATGAGGCTTCTTCAAGCTGTATGGGGCTGACTTAGAAAAGATGTGGTAAATGTCCAAGGATGAGCACTTTTAAATTGCTCTATTACAAATAAAGATTAGAATATCCCATCACTGTCATATTTAATGGAGGAATATATGGGTGGTGGACGAGTGTTCACCTACTATGACCATGTTTGTTCTGGTTGGCATGTCAAGCACATGGTCAGCTCTTCCTGAGTGCACCCGTTTTGTTAATTGTATTATGAAGCTTGTTTTTTATTTTAATTTGTGTTTTTTTTTTCAGTTCACACTAGGGATTCACACCTATGTCAAATGTCCTAACAACAGCGGTAAGTTCATTTAATTGTATTCAATAAAATAATATACTTTCAGGCCAAAAGTATAATGGTGGACACCATTATTATTAAAGTGGATGTAAACCCACCACTCACCCAGTATAAACTAATGGCACAGTATTCATGTATTTATACATGCAAGCTTCCTGCATGTATCCCTACCAAATGTCACCCTTTTCAGCAATAGCAGCCTTGCAAAACACTGAAATCAGTGGGTGTCTCCCTTTGCTGAAGCTCGGTGGGTGGAGTTGTGATGTCACAAGACTTCCCACCCACCTCTATACTGAGAGCTGGAAGGAGATAGGAGGGGGGTGTGTGTGAGGCTCTTTTTGCTCCCTGCAGGAGATAAAAATATGACCTGTCAGTCACACAGCATGACTCCTATTTCTCCCTCAGTCTTTTTTTCCTATTGAAAAAAGATAAGGAGATTACTCAGAGTTGGATTAACTCTTCGTGGCAAAAGTGGGCACAGATGACATGATATCCTCTTCTGTACAAGGTAGAAGTGTCAGTAATTTTTTTTTTCGGGTTTACATCAACGTTAAGTTGTTCATAGTGAAGGGTACTACATCCTGCAAAGACATTTTAGACAATTACGAGCTGACAACCTTATGGTAACAGTTTGGGGAAGTTCCAGCATGACTATCCCCCTGTGTGCAAAGCCATCCCCACAAGGACATGGTTTGACCAGTTTGGTTTGGAGGATCTTGAGTGGCCTGCACAGAGCCCTGACCTCAACCCCACTGAACGCCATTATGATGAATTAGAACACGGCTGTGATCTTATTTTCTTATCCAAATCACTTCCTGACTTTACAAATGTTCTTTTGGCTAAAGGAGCACAAATTCCCAAAGACACCCCCCAAAATCTTGTATAGAATGTTCCCAGAGGAGTGGAGGATGTTAAACTGCAAAGAAGGGGCAACTCCATATTATTGTCGGCCCTCTTCTTTTCTGGTGCCTGCCTATGTCTTGAACAATGGGAGAAATCCCCAAAGATGCAGGCACTGGGAAGAAGGGGTCCAGCCAGCTGGAATTAATACATCAGGCTGGACATGGCTGAACAGGGTACCAAGACTAAAAATGATTATGGAGAGTTGGGTGGTGGGAGGTTGGGTTAGATCAGCTCTGGCAGGTGGCACAAATGGTTGGATAAAATCAAAAACGTTTTCTAACATTTCTTTACCCCTTTGCTGTATTACAATAGACATTAAGGCTTATGCCTGCTTTTGCTACCTATGTATACTAAGGGGTATATTTATTAAAAATGTGCATAGCTGTTTGTCCATCGATGTAAATGTGTTCTTTGAGAAGGGGGCTAAATTGAATGCCTTCAAGTTATATTCTCTGCAGATCAAATTTTATGCATTGAAAAAACAAGTGCCAATGAGGAAAATTCCGCATTATGGCCACTAGATGGAGATGTGTGTCATAAAAAATAACTATGCTCTTCATCTCCATCTAGTGGCCATAAAGCAATATTTTCCCTGTTCACACTGCTTTTTTTAATGAATCTGCAGAGAATATAGCTTGCGAACACCTGATTTTGCTCCATTTGCACAGAATAAATTTACATGCAGTTTCAATTGCTTTTTTTTTTTTTTTACACACCCACATATACAGATGGTAGGAGATAGGGGTTGGAACTGATTTTGCACCATTTATTTCTGAAGCCACACATTTGACCAAGAACATTTATAGTTTAAGGGGTTCTAAAGGCCAGTCACTGCATTAAGGTAAAAAAATTCCAACTAGTTGTATCACCCCTCACCTCTCTTTATACTTATCTGGTTCATATCTCGATCCAATGCTGGGCCCATCACAGGCTCAGAAGCAGCAGTGGGAGCCAGGCCCGCTAATAAGGCAGTACAGCCAGCCCTCCTGCACTGGGCCCGGGCCCTATCAGTTCAAAAGGGGGGGGGCCCGGCACCTGCTGATCAGGAAGACCAGCTGTACTGTCTTACTGCTGATGTCAATCCTCTTCCGCCTTCCCCTGCAGCGCTACAGCCTTCTCCTCTTCTTTCTCCCTCTGACGCACTGCAGGGGGATTGGTCCTAACACGTGCGCCCCTTCCATCTGCTGTCCAGGCCCCCCTATGTGGCCCTTACCCCCCCCCCCGCAGCACTTCCGACTTCCCTTCTCTCCTGCCAGAAGCCGCTGTGGGCACACAGGGGGATGTTTTAGAATAAAGTGCAGGGGAAGAACACAGTGATCGATCAGTACCAATCAGTCATGTGTCCATTCATCACTGAAGCACGGTAAACTGTGTTTACTACGCTTCAGTTTGTGAATTTGCAGGGAGCCTCGGAGAGCTTCCTATTCATTCACCTGCCCAGCTGAGGCTGCAGAGAAAGGGACTGATAAATCTATGTCCTCAGTCACTTTCGGCCTGAGGGGACCCTGTCAGGTAGGCTGTATAGGGCCCCCTGTGATTTCTAACAGCAGCCATAGGCTCCTGCTGCTGTCAATCAAATCCTGTGTGGTGGGACCATGGGATGGGGCTGAGCCGTGCTGTGTGTGTCAATGGACGCACACAGCACGGCTTGGGAGTAAGCCCACAGGTGTGCCACTGCAGTTTCCTAGGGTGGCACACAGGAGAGGAGGAGCCAAGAGTTGCAGGCAGGGGACCTGAGAAGAGGAGGATCGGGGCTACTCTGTGCAAAACCTCTGCACAGAGCAGGTAATTATAACATGTTTATTATTTTAATTAAAAATTACTACTCTTCACAACATCTTTAATCTCTGATAAAGTGGCATAAAACAGTTTACCCTGTAATTGGTGCTTTTGTGGCCCCGCGTGTGATCTGATTAAATCCCCCCCCCCCCTTATTATCTGCCAGCACTTTTTATTAAATTAATATTAACAAATAAAACAGGCTGTACTTTTCTGATTGCCAGCATCTGTCTGCTGTCTCCCTGCCAGACATTCATGATGGAATAATGAACTTTTTGTACTCAAACAGCTGGAAAGTTTTAAAAAATACATTCATCCCTAAAATGAGGAAATATTGTGGTCCTGTATTATAGATAACAGGGCAATTAAAATAAAAACAATGTTTTGTCCTTTGTATTTGCAGATCGGGTCTGGAAAGTGGAAGTTAAATTCAACCTCTTTGACGTCCTCCTGAAAATCTCCTCTGAGGTTCCGGCCAGTTTTAGTGCGGCGATCTGCTACCAAAACCAGAGTACGGGCACCTGCCACATCCAGTCGGCAGTATATAATTTTTCAACGGTAAGCAAAAAGTTCTACTTAAATTTAACAACAAAATAATGAGCTTATTTAGAAGTGCACTGAGGGGGCTATGTAAAAAAAATCTCACCGTCTGGATGTGTTCGGTTTTAGCACAGGCGCAATGAATGATTGATGTATTGTTTGTAATATGATTATCTTCTATGAACATTAGCTCCATCTAGTGGCCATAATGCAGTATTTTTCTAAAAGACCAAAAAAAAAAAAAAAGCAATATGGCCTCTAGATGGAGCTAGAGATCATAGAAGATAATCCATATTACAAACAATATGGGGATAATTCCTTGTGCCTGTGCAAACGCTGAAATATTCTTTTTCTACGCAGACCCCTACGCTGTTCAGATGTACATCCAACTGAATTATTTTGTGGGAAAGTATTAGCGCACCTCTCAGGTTTTTAATGCTGTCCTCATTTGTTACTAACTTTAAAGGATAATAAGGGGGTTGAGTCTCCACAACAGGGCCACAGGCAATAATAAAAACTTGACAGAAGTTCAAACCCATTCCCCACTCTGCCTAGATATTAACTCCAGGCAATTTTTTATTTATTTATTTATTATAGGTACTGATATAGCGCCATCAATTTATGCAGCTCTTTTACATATTTATTATACATTCACAGCAGTCGCTGCCCCCAAGGAGCTTACAATCTAAAGTCCCTAACTCACATTCATAGATACAAATATTAGGGCCAATTAACCTACCATCATGTCATTGGAGTGTGGGAGGAAACCCATGCTGCCAAGCCGAAGTGCTAACCACTTAGCCACTGTGCTGTTGTAGAATGGGGAAAAGTTCAAGTTTTTAACCTTCCTGTGACGTCTTTGCATCCACTTGGCACCACGCAGAGTCTTCACCAAAAGTTTTTTTCTATGCACGTGCAGACCTATCATCATTAGGTCCCATAGAAAGACCAACAGTGGATGCATATGCGTGTGCAGGGGGTGTGCCAAGTGTGCCTGGGCACATCCTAATCATTCTGTGCAATGCCGATTCCCCCTCCTGCCCGGGCTTACCTAGTGTTGCCCCCCCCCCCAACCGCACTTCTGCTGGCTTCCCTCCCATCCCCCCGGCTGCTGTAGGGGATGTTTCAGGATGGAGAGCGGGGGAAGGGGATAGGAAATATGTAATTTTGTGTTCTATCATAACTGAAGCATAGTAACCGGTGTTTACTATGCTTCAGTTTGTGAATCAACAGCAAGCCGCTCAGCACAGAGCATTTGTTATTCACTGTCCTGTGCAGCTGAAGCTGCAGAGAAAGGGATGTGCGTTTGAACTTTGGGGTGCACACCCTAATGCAATAGGCTGTGCACACCTATGAGTGGATGGCCTTTCCATAGAATCGAATAGAACTTTTTTAACGCATGTGCAGAAAGGAAGAGGTACATACACAAAGGAAACAGCAGAAGGCGCCAACTAAGTGCAGTGTATAAGAAAAGGCTTTATTAAAAATCACAAGCGGCAACTCATAAGATGCATAAGGATAGGAGCATGTAATCCACCCAGTGCGGGTTGCTGTTGAGCCTCTGTGTGTCTTAAGGAGCCAGGAAGCAGACACCGCTGTCAGGAGCTTTGTAGAACACCAGGGCCAAAACCGGAAATCCTGGAGCCACCCTGGAGAGCATTGACTGCGAAGTGACATCACACCTGGGGGGGGGGCTGCAGTGTAGGGAGCGTGACTACATGTTTCGGAGCGTAACTGCTCCTTTTTTAGGCCACAGTTATACACATATACTAAGACCCATTACCATTACCTTCCAGAATCTCTATGGAGTGTGGGGGGAAATCCAAGGAAGCACAGGGGAACATGCAAACTCCATGCAGGTCCTGCGTGAATCAAGGATCCCAGTGCTGCAAGGCAGAAGTGCTAAGTGAGGGTGAAGAAACTTGGTGGTGCCCAGCAAATACCCCTAAATACATAGGGTTGTCGTTATATATATATAAAAAAAAAAAAAAATACACTTTTATACAAGCTGTACACTCACTACTTTACATTGTAGCAAAGTGTCATTTCTTCAGTGTTGTCACATGAAAAGATTTAATAAAATATTTACAAAAATGTGAGGGGTGTACTCACTTTTGTGAGATACTGTATATATTGTACATTATAGGCTATTTCCTATGCTGGACAAATGTTTTTCATTGATTTAAAGCGGAGGTCCAGGCTAAAAAAAAAAATTAAAAGTCAGCAGCTACACATACAGTAGCTGCTGACTTTTAATATTAGGACACTTACCTGTCCTGGACTCCAGCGATGTCGGCACCCGCCGCCGATCTTCGGATCGGGGGACGGGTGCAGCCGCCTCCATCGCGGGTAAGGGAACCCGGACATGTAAGCAGTACAGCTTCATGCCGGGCACCTTACCGCGCATGCGCGAGCTCTGCCACGCTCTGCTACTGGCCAGGCGGCCAGTAGCAGAGCGAGCAGGGAGGAGGGAGCCGGGCTTCTGACGTCAGCGGCCGCGTCCGCCGGCCAGAGCTCCCGGAAGTGTGGAAAAGGACACCTGTCTAAAGACAGGTGTCCTCTTCCCCCTCCCCCCCGAAAGGTGCCAAATGTGACACCTGAGGGGGGGAGGAATCCAACCAGCGGAAGTTCCACTTTAGGGTGGAACTCCACTTTAAGGCAGGAAATACCACATGTGGCCACCAGGTGCTAGAGAAATCAAGAGAAATTATACTTATCACTATCTAGTGGCCAAAAGCATTATTTTCTGTTTTAAATCAATTAAAAACATTTGTCCAGCACAGGAAATGGAGTAATAACATTTGTCTATCCACTTGCTGACCGTATAACTTACATATGGCAAAGTGACATTGCTATGCTTCCAACACTTCCGGGTAGGGGGCACGCATGATTATACACAGCGGAGACGATCAGTGGGTTCCGCAGACTCTATGTCCGCCGGCACCCACCGATCCTTCAGTACAGAGGGAGAATGGCGGTCTGCCTATGTAAACAAGGCAGATCTCCGTTTTGTCAGTAAGGAAGGCATTGACCCTGGGTCTCTGTAAAGCAGGGACAGAGATCCATGCCTTCCCCTAGTAAAAGCACCTCCCCCACAGTTCACAAAATCACTAGTTAGGTACACATTTAACCCTTTGATCACCCCTGATGTTAACCCCTTCCCAGCCAGTCTCATTAGTACAGTGACAGTGCATATTTTTAGCACTGGTCACTGTATTAGTGTCACTGGTCCCCAAAAAGTGTCAGTTAGTATCCCGACTGTCCACCACAATATCGCAGCCCTGGTATAAGTTGCTGACTGCTGCCATTACTATTAAAAATATCAAATAAAAAATTAATAAATAAAAATATCCCATAGTTTGCAGACATGATAACTTTTGCACAAACCAATCAATATACGCTTATTGGGATTTTTTACCAAAAATATGTAGCAGGATACACATGAGCCTAAATTGATGAAGAAATTCGATTTTTTTCAATTTTTTTTATTGGATGTGTTTTATAGCAAAGTAAAAAATATTGTTCTTTTTTCTCAATTGATGGTCTGTTTTTGTTTATAGCGCAAAAAATAAAAAAACGGAGAGGTGATGAAATACCACCAAAAGAAAGCTCTATCTGTGGGAAAAAAAGGACTTCAATTTTATTTGGGTACAACGTAGCACGACAATTGTCAGTTAACCACTTCAGCTCCGGAAGGATTTCCCAGTTTAGGACCAAAGCACTTTTTGCAATCCGGCACTGCGTCGCTTTAACTGACAATTGCGCGGTCGTGCGACGTTGTACCCAAACAAAACTTGTGTCCTTTTTTCCCCACAAATAGAGCTTTCTTTTGGTGGTATTTGATCACCTCTGCATCATTTCTGATCACCGCTATAAACAAAAGAAGAGCGACAGTTTTGCAAAAAAAAAAATATATATTTTTTTTTACTTTTTGCTAAAATACAAATCCAAAAAAAAAATTAAAAAAAACATTTTTTTTCATCGATTTTGGCCGATTTATATTCTTCCTCATATTTCTGGTAAAAAAACTTCGCAATGAGCGTATATTGATTAGTTTGCGCAAAAGTTGCCGCGTTTACGAATGATGAGAATTCATTTATGGGGTTTTTTAAAATTTTTTTAATAGTAAGGGCGGCGATCTGCAATTTTTATCGGAACTGTGATATTGCGGTGGACATGTCCGACCATTTTGACACTTTTTTAGGACCATTGGCATTTATACAGCGATCAGTGCTATGAAAATGCATTGATTACTGCATAAATGTCATTTGCAGGGAAGGGGTTAACCTGCAGGGGGCGCTCTAAGGGGTTAACTGTGTGCCCTGTGTATGTTCTAACTGTATGGGGGCTGGGCTGGCTGGGGGAGGGGGGTGATCGCGGCTCCCATACACAGGGAGCCTCCGATCACATCCCTTCCCCCTCTGTCATAACGGAGATCCATGTTTACATACACGGACCCCCGTTCTGTTACTCAGGGGGAGCAATCGAGAGTAGCCAGCAGACATTGAGTCCACCCTACCCGCTCCCTGGCTCCCCCGGAACACAGTGACAGCGTTTTGCGATAACGAGCCAAGTTGCCACAGTCAAGCCACGGCGGGCGGTCGGCAACTGGTTAAAGTAACGCAGTGCCGTATTGCAAAAAATGGCCTGGTCATGAAGGGTGGTAAATCTTCCGGAGGCCAAATGGTTAATGCTTCTTTTTCACAGAGCAAATGTACGCGCACTTTTACGCGGCTAAATGCTCTGCAATTTTGTTTTAGGCCATTTCACACTTGTGCGGCCTGAAAGTCGCGTGATTTTACCACAATTTTTTTGCCGCGACTTTGACATGATTTTGACGCGACTTGAAGCAATGCCTGTGTAATCTTGAGGTCTATGGACCTTAAGTCGGACCAAAGTAGTGCAGCGGCTGCGACTTGGTGAATGGTGCTCATTGGAAATCGTGCCCCATGATTTCCAATGACATTTTCAGAAGTGTCGCCTACCCGGTTCCTGTTTTTAATTCTGAATTGTCTGATTCTCACCTACGCTCACCTGTGCCTCCATGATTTATTTTATCTTTCAGAAGCAATCCAAAATGATGCAGCTCTCCCTCCCTTGGCCTGGCATCGGTCGGTGTATCCAGGTAGGAGCTGTCTCTGTCTACCTTTGTTTGTCTAATCTTTGCAGATAAAGAACAAATATAAATAACCTTCTCCCTAGAGTATATATACCGTATCTATCTATCCGAACATTGTCAATATTATTTATCTTTATGCCTTTTTATTGGTGATCACAATCATCTGTTGTACACCAGGATAGCAGCGGCAGCATGGCAAGGTGCCAGGGAGCCGGATCACTTAAAGTGGTTGTAAAGTCAGAAGGTTTTCTTTAATCTTAATGCATTCTATGCCCCCCTCAGCCCCCCTAATACTTACCTGAGCCCCATCTCTGTCCAGCGTTGTCCACGAATCTCTCGGCCATCCGGGACTCTCCCTCCTGATTGGCTGAGACACAGCAGTGATGGCATTGGCTTCCGTTGCTGTCAATCAACCTCAGCCAATCAGGAGAGAGGAGGCGGGGCCGGGTCACAGCTCTGTGTCTACATGGAACTGCAGCTTGGCTCGGGTGCTCCCATAACAAACTGCTTGCTGTGGGGGCACTCAACAGGAGGGAGGGGCCAGGACCTCCAGCCAGGAACCCGAGAAGAGGAGGATCTGGGCTGCTCTGTGCAAAACCACTGCACATAGCAGGTAAGTATAACATGTTTGTTATTTAAAAAAACAAAAAACACGAGACTTTACAATCACTTTAAAGTGGTAGTAAAACCTCCTATCATTTTCAGCCATGGAAGCTGCCATCTTGGCCTCTGTTTAATCTACAACTGCCATGATGCTACACATGTGATCAGCTATGACACCAGCCATTGGATGGTTTACCAGTTTGGTTTAGAGCACAACCAATGGGAGTGTTACATTTCCAGCACGTGCCGGAAATGTAACAGGTTTTTAAACTGTTAAATGGATGGGTGTACTACCGCTTTAAGCTGGCCTTACATTATGCCATTTTCTTGTACAGTTTTTATACAATTTCCTTTAGATTTACCTTCAGCAAGTACCTGCCTGATTGGATGCAAGTTTAGGTTTGACCTCATATTGTATGGTTTTTGGTAAATCTAAAAGAAACCTGTATAATGTAATGTGGGATGGTTCTCCCAAGGGGTTTTTAGCAGCAAATTAAATTGATAAAAAAAGTAATTTTTATAAAAGTCTTTTTATTGTACCAAAATGGAATTCAAATTCATTATTTTTTTTTAAATATGAGCTCTGGTTACACATTAAAGGACATATTGCATCATACATAGCGATATTAGCACAATGGAGCAAAACAATACCCCAACACGTTTCGACCCATTTAGTCGTGGTCTTCCTCAGTGGGATTTTTATTCTAAAAAGACTGTTATAAAAATTACTTTTTTTGATCAATTTAATTTGCTGCTAAAAAAAATCTCTTGGGGGAACCATCCCACACTGCAATTATCCAGGGTGCGCAGCCTCACTATCTTATCTCTCAGGCGTGTTTTTCTGTTTTCAATTGTATAATGTATGGCCAGCCTAAAGTTGGCCATATACCAATAGACTTTTGTTTGAACGTTTGGAAATTCTGACCAATAGTTCATCAGAGTATTCAATCTTGACATAATTGAGTCAACTAATTTTGTTTCAAAGACCTTAAAAATGTAATTAAAATTGTTGATCCCAATCATTTGTTGTAGGCCAGGCTAGCAGCTAGCAGCGATGGACAGATTAAAGTAAACCATACACCAGAAGACTAAAAGTGTTTCTAAAGGCTCAATTTTTTTTTATCTTCATGCATTCTATGCATAAAGGTAAAAATTTGTCTTTTTTTTACTATGTACCTGAGCCCCATCGCGATCCAGGGATGTGCATGAGAGCATCGGCTCTGCGGGAACTCTCACTCCTCATTGGTTGAGGCCTCAGCCAATGAGAAGTGAGAGTCCCCAGAGAGCTGAGACTCTCATGCACATCGCAGCCAGTGAGCCAATAAGGACAGCTCACTGGCTGTGGTTGACAGCCAGTCATTGGTTCACTGCCCATGAGGAAAGAGAGGGGGCAGGGCCCAGCCATGGCTATGTGAGTGAATGAACACCCAGAGCAGCAGCCTGCCTGGGTGCCCGCCAGAGAAAACTGCTTGTTCTGGGGGCACTCAGCAGGGGGGAGGGTCCAGGAGCACCAGCGAGGGACCCGAGAAGAGGACGATCCAGGCTGCTCTGTGTAAAACCACTGCACTGAGCAGTTAAGTATGACATGTTTGTTTTTGGTTTTTTAATGGGAACCTTAAATATCGCTTTAAAAAGGAGTCTCAGTTAAAAAGGACACAGCTGGGATCTATTTATAAAATTTTGCTTTGCAAATGTTTCAAGCATTTGCTCAGCTGTCACGAATAATCCTGTATTTTGCTCCATCTAGTGGCCATGGTGCAGGGTTTTCCTGATTAAGGTTTTTCAAGAGAGTACCACATTATGGCCACTAGATGGTGCTGATGGAAATAAATGCATTATGCAAAATATGGGATTATTTATGACAGCTGAGCGAATGCTTGAGACATAAGCATGGCAATTGTTTTTTTATACATAGACTTCAATTGCGTTATGGAAGGAAACAGGTGTTAGCCGAGCGTTTTCTAGTGATTATAAAATTGTAATACATTGCTTTTGTTATCTTTCTTAACAGGTGTGGCGATCTGATGTTCGCTTTGCCCACAAACGTCTCATCTGTTCATTTGATTGTGAGTGTGACTGCTTCTGTTCTGGGTTAAGAACTTTTTACCAGGCATCCCTTTAGACCCCAAGGGGGTGGGGTTTAACCTCATGGGTGGGTCTTCTCCAAATATGGTCATAAAAAGGATGATTTTAGATTCCTTAGTCCCCTAATCCAGGGATCTGCTGTCCTTGCTGGGCACATACAGCCAGAGTAAAAAAATAGATTACTGACTTGGCAGAAAAGGTGATAAAATGGCCACACCCACATATAAGCCCTTCAACAGACACCAAAATCGATCAAACTTTATTTATAAGAAACTACTGAGCATAACTATTCTATAAGCTAGTTATAAATCAATGTTTTTTTTTTACATTTTCGGCATGAGCAGAAGAGTTAGAACCTTTGTCAGTCTTTTGTTGCTGTCAGTGTCCTTTTTTGTCAGAGATTTATCTTAATTTCCTTTCCCAGTTACTGGGTGTCATAAGAACAGGAAGTGATGGGATAACTGAGTGATGGGGTCAGGGAAAAGCAACAAGCACATGTATTTAGTAGAGTGGAGTTATTGCTTCCTATCCTGGTGACAGTTGTGCTAATTTCTTGTCCTGGTGTCACTGGGACAGGACGTGATAGTAAATCTCCCCAATGAGGACACAGCATTAAAAACCTGTCAGAAATTCTAAATCTCACCCATTCAATAGAAAACTAAAAAAGGAAAAAAAACTTTCACCTTGAGTTAGGCTATCGGTTCATCAATGCTAAGGAATGTGTCAGTGTAATATATGGAGGTTTTTATTACATCTTCAGAAGTTCACATTATTTGTTCTAAGAATGTGTAAGGCTAAGTTCACATCTCTACATGCAAGAAGAACGCGTGCAAAATCACATGCTTTGTCGTCATGCAGAGAAACGAGCAAAAGCACGAGGGCGCCATTTATTTTTAAAGGCATCTCCATGCAAACGCATGTGTTTTTATGTGTGCCAAACTGCATGGCGCCACAGCACCATGTGGTTGGGTGCAGTGTGTTTTTCACTGGCTTCTCTTCCACGTTTCTCATGCGTAGGTCAGTCCATTGAAATGAATGGGCTTCCCTACACGCAGCTCGTGGGAAGGTGCTGAAAACATGTGAAAAAACACATGCTCGCTCGGGCACACCTTAAGCCCTCACACTGGTGCAACTTGTCATGCGGTTTGACAGTTCCAAATCGCATGACAAGTCACACCAGATTGTCGCCGTTCAAATTGTCGCCAATTTTTTTTACCGATTTCATTGTGACTTGCATAGGCTTCTGTTAAACAAAAGTCGCAAGCCGCAATGAAATAGGAGGTGCAAATTGCAATGATCTGTGGCTTTTAAATCGCGCTGAAGTAGAGCGCTTTCAAAGCCGCACTGGTGTGAACCAGGGCTTAGGTGTAAACCAAGCACCAGGCCTTGCTTACGCTTGTGACAGTGTTCATTGCCTTCTGAAAAATGATCTGCGTGTGATCGCTTTTCTGTGCGATTTGGCAGGTGACTACAAGATGATATGCTGCCTCCTGGATGCGCACTACAACCACATTCATTTAAGCAGGTCGCTTTTGACAGCAATATTGCGTGCCAAACGTGACCTTTAGCATCATTTTTGCTGCACTGCAGTGTAAACTAACATGTCAGTATGCAGCTGGGTGGTCACGAGCCAGGAAATCCATAGTTCAACCACCTATTTTTACTGCCTCCTAACTGTCTGTTTAAATACAACTCAAATCTACTGTTCTGGCCCTTTCTGTTTTTACCTTGTTACCTGACTGCGAGTTACAGTGAACAGTCAGAGCGAGTGATCACCGGGGAAAGGAAGGCTGTCAAAATCTGCCATTATGCCCTAGAATGCTCCTCTTGGGCGGGCCTTGGGAGATTGTAAATAGACACTCCCACTTGACTGAAGATTGGTTGCAATCATGGCAACCAATCGGAATTCATCTTTTGCAATCAGAAAAGGGACTTGTGATTGCTATACAGTGCCTTGAAAAAGCATTCAGGCTGGGTTCACACCAATGCGAATTGGATGCGGCTTAAACTGCATCCAATTTGCAGGACACTTGAAAAAACATTGTTTTCAAGGTGTCCAGTTCACATATGTGCGGTGCATTCGCGCTCCGCATTGCACAGAAAATGTGTGCGTTTTCTGTGCAATACGGTGCGAATTCCCAGCCCATTATGTTCAATGGGAGCGCATCTAACACGGAGATGCACTCCGCACTGAACGGGGATATTTTCCCCTGCTCGCGGCCCCTCCCTCCCCCCGCAGCTGCTGTGCTGTGAGAACGGACAGGAGCCGCTGAACGGCGGCTCTGTCCCTTCTCAGCAGCAAACAGGCTGGAATTTGCACCGCAATGGTGTGAATCCAGCCTCATACCCCCTGAAATTTTCCACATTTTGTCATGGTGCAACTAAAAATTTAATTTTATTGGGATTTTATGTGATAGACCAACACAAAGTGGTACATAATTGTGATGTAGAAAGAAAATGATAAATGGTTTTCAACATTTTTTTTTTACAAATAAATATGTGAAAAGTGTGGCGTGTATTTGTATTCAGCCCCCTTTACTCTGATACCCCTAACTAAAATCTAGTGGAACCGATTGCCTTCAGAAGTCACCAAATTAGTCAGTAGAGTTCCCCTGTGTGCAATTTAATCTCAGTATAAATACAGCTGTACTGTGAAGCCTTCAGAGGTTTGTTAGAGAACCTTAGTGAACAAACATCATCATGAAGGCCAAGGAACACACCAGGCAGGTCAGGGATAAAGTTGTGGAGAAGTTTAAAGCAGGGGTAGATTATAAAAAAAATCCCAAGCTTTGAACATCTCACGGAGCTCTGTTCAATCCATCAAATCTGGCCTTTATGGAAGAGTGGTAAGAAAAAAGCCATTGTTGAAATAGTCATAAGAAGTCCCGTTTGCAGTTTGCGAGAAGCCATGTGGGGAACACAGCAAACATGTGGAAGAAGGAGCTCTGGTCAGATGAGACCAAAATGTAACTTTTTGTCCTAAAAGCAAAATGCTACGTGTGGCGGAAAGCTAACACTGCACATCACCCTGAACCCACTGTCCCCACTGTGAAACATGGTGGTGGCAGCATCATGTTGTGGGGATGATTTCCTTCAGCAGGGACAGGGAAGCCGGTCAGAGTCGATGGGAAGATGGATGGAGCCAAATACAGGGCAATCTTAGAAGAAAACCTGTTAGAGTCTGCAAAAGACTTGAGACTGGGGAGGAGATTCACCTTCCAGCAGGACAACGACCCTAAACATGCAGCCAGAGCTACAATGGAATGGTTTAGATCAGTTGTTCTCAACTCCGGTCCTCAGGACCCACTAACAGGCCAGGTTTGCAGGATAACTGAAATACATCACAGGTGATATAATTTGCTGCTCAGTGATTGCAGTGTTCTAGTCTGCATCTTCCCAAGGTAATACTTAATATCTGGCCTGTTCGTGGGTCCCGAGGACCGGAGTTGAGAACCACTGGTTTAGATCAAAGCATATTCATGTGTTAGAATGGCCCAGTCAAAGTCCAGACATAAATCCAATTGAGAATCTGTGGCAAGACTTGAAAATTGCTGCTCACAGACCGTCTCCATACAGTCTGGGCAAAAATGTCACTCTCTAGATGTGCAAAGCTGGTAGAGACATTCCCAAAAAGACTTGCAGCTGGGAAAGACGGTTCTACAAAGTATTGACTCCGGGGGGCTGAATACAAATGTACCCCACATTTTTCACTTATTTCTTTGTAAAACATTTTGATAATTTTCACAATTATGTTCCACTATGTGTCGGTCTATCACATAAAATCCCAATAAAATACATTTAAGTTTTTGGTTGTAATGTGACAAAATGTGGAAAATTGCAAGGGGTATGAATACTTTTTCAAGGCACTATAAGTCTCCCATGCTTATTTTCTGAAATGACACTCATGCTGTGGTGCTTCGAGGAGCTTTTATTTAATCATATATTCTTCCTCTCGCCAGATTCTCACAAACACCTTGGCCTGATCGCGCTCGTGGCGTTGCTGGTGGTCTTCGCTCTGACGTTATTCTGCTTCCTCACCTTCCACAGGATATGGAAGATATTCACAGGTAAGAGGACAATATAACTTGTCGCATTTCTGACATGCAAGGAATGCAGAGCAGTTAAACGATACATAAAATAAACCCTTGGATGACCTCCCGGGAGAATTTGTAACACAGGTTACCTGGTTTATTTAGTGTTTATTTCTGCTTTTTGCAGATAAGTTTAAGCCGGACTGGCGGTTTGAAAGAATTTATTAACAATGTGTACTTTGTGCACACCTTTAATTGTTTATGGCAGTTCTGTTTTGCTTGTTCCAGTATACTACCTCCTGGCTGCCCATTTAGAAGGTAGAAGGATCATAAGGGCACATGAGAGACTGGAGGGAGAGTATTGTGCCATACCTCACAGGGCAAGGTTTCTATTATGTAAGAGTGCCCCAGGCCAATTTTATTAATCTACTACTTTAATCTTTAGCCATCAGCTCCTACACACAGCATAACAGAGAAATGTAGATCATAAAAACAACAAAAAAGCCAAAGATCTGTGGACTTTAAATATGCATCCAATAGTGACACGTGTATCAACAGTCAATACATAAAAACATTTTTTTTTTTTTATTATAACAATGATATAAAACCTGCCAAATGACTTATAAAAGTTCATGCAATTACAAACGACAATACAAAATTGTTTGCACTGAGGACCGTAATCTATGCGTTTCGTGGATACACTTGCTTCTTCAGGACTTCTCCGGCCTCATATGACTATCAAAAGATTTATGGAAAATGAACAAACCTCAAATGCATACACAGTCATGTAGGGGGCGGGTGCAAACGGGGAGTTCACCTAGCCCGTAGAGGAACCCCAATTGGATAACACAAGCCAGGCAAGGGAGCACATGGCCCAATTTACAATAGATCTAGTATTCAGACCCAATATCATATTTACCAGTATTGCCCATGGTCTTCCTGCAGTTAATCATTTCCCTACCATGCTTTGTTCTATACTTTGTCTCTGTGTGGAGGCGCCCATCATGGTAGAGGAGCAGGGCTTTGCTTCCTTATGTCAGGGCTGCCCCCCCCGATGACTGGTGACCTGATGACTGGTTGGGTAATATTCAAAGACCAGAACAGACCTTCAACCTCTTTAGGTACTTTACATATTCCCCCAAGCCCACCCAGATCAGTGGTCTCCAAACTGCGGTCCGAGGGCCAAATGCGTCTTTTTCCTTCCTCTTATCCGCCCCTTGGGGCTCTGTTTTATCCACTGATACCAACAATGAGGCATAATTCCCCCCTCCGTTAACCTCAATTAAAAATTCCTCCTAATGACGCCAACAATGGGACACTATTCCTCCCACTGACACCAAAGAGGAAGTATTGTGTTTTCCCACTGATGCTGGGATCTTTTCTACTCCCAATGGTCACAGTCTAGCCCTCCAAAAGTCTGAAGGACAGTAAACTGGCCCTTTGTTTAGAAAGTTTGGAGACTCCTGTTGTAGATCATAGAAATGTGGCTTAGTAAACCCTTTGACTGTTAAAGGGGGACCTGGACTGTAAAGAGGACTATTCACCAGTATTGCCCATGGTCTTCCTGCAGTTAATCACTTCCCTACCATGCTTTGTTCTATACTTTGTCTCTGTGTTCTCTGTGTGGAGGCTCCCATCATGGTAGAGGAGCATGGTTTTGCTTCCTAATGTCATGACTGGTTGGGTAATATTCAAAGCAGACCAGAACAGACCATCAACCTCTTTAGGTACTTCACATATTCCCCCAAGCCCACCCAGATCAGTGG
>BLSH010474977.1:10324-21256 GCA_018402905.1 Glandirana rugosa | reverse complement strand
ACGCAAAGAGCCTGGCTCGGGATCGAGCAGCTTTCTATGGGTGCACTCATGGGGGGGGGGGGAGCCAGAATCTCTAGCTGGGGACCCGAGAAGAGTAGAATCAGGGCTGCTCTGTGCAAAACCATTTCACAGAGCAGTTAAGTATGACATGTTTGTTGTTTTTTAAAACAAAAACATTTCAAGCTTTACAATCACTTTAACTAGGCCAGTCCAACATATTCAATTTCTTCTTTCTGAGCCATTACCTGGTGGATTTGCTAATAGTCTTTGGATTATTATGTTGAAAGATCCTTTTCTAGTTCAACTTCAATTTCCAGATAGATGACTTTACATTCTCATCAGGCACACTATTATATGATGCAAAATTCTTAGTTGATCCAATAACTGCAAGGCCCCGAAGAAGCAAAGCAACCCAAAACCATTTGCACCATCATGCTTTACAGTTGGTTTGAGGTTTTTCTCCTAAAATGATGGCTTCAGTTTGCTCCACACATATCAGTCATTACTAAACAACTCTATCTTCAGTCAGTCGACAACACATTGTTTCACAAGGTCTGGTTTTTGCCTATATGTTCAGTTGCAAACTGGGGCTTTACTTTTTTTGGAAAGCAGGCTTTTTCCTGGAACAGCTTACATGTGAGTTAAATTGGTGCACTCCCTTTCTGATTGTGAAAGCATGCAATTGTTGCAAGTTTCCTGCTGCTTGTGCAATAAAATGTTGGGGTTCTTGGAGACTGCTTTTAACATGAAACAGTCATCTCCTGGATTGAATTTGCTGGGCCCGAACAGAATTGGGAAAATTAGCAGTTGTTTGAAAGCTGGAGTTACTGGACTTCCTGCCAGACCCCTATGTGCGTTGCACAGGCAGGTGCAGCAGCTGAGCTTCTTCAGTGACAAAGAATCTGTTAAAAAGCAGGTTCAGCATTACTGTGTGACAGTCACAGTGGCCGGACAGGAAACTCTGCTGAGGTGATGTGACATGAGATTACATTGACTCTGTACTTTTACCTGGATCAGCGTCACTGAGTTGACTGCCTCTGTGTGTCTCTGTGGGCACACACAGGCAGTAGTACCATCTGATGCACCCATCTACGGTATGGTGGGGGTAGCAAAAATGGTATCTTGAGGTGGCATAGAGCTGGAGCTGAGTGCTGGAACGACTGTTTCATCAGTTAGTTCTAGGGCATTTCCCACATCCTTGCAACCCTGAGATTTTGTTCAGATCCTTGGATGGTCATGCGGAATCCAAAATCGTTAACGGAGAAGGTTTAAGGTCAATTCTCAAAGACTCAGGTGTCATTTAACTGCCTTTATTACTTTACAATCTTCTGTGGCATGCACCCCCAAAGGAGCCTCTGAAAATCGGTCCTTTACCTACAGTGACCCTCCCAAAATTGCCAAGAACTTATGGACACACATTGTGACGTTTGACTGGCTTTAGTGAATGGCAAAAGCCAACCTGGCTACACTTCTTATCGATTCAAAAGTTAATATTGTGTAGCACCTCCCTGACCCTTGGAAGCATGGTGGTGCACCCAGAGAAAGGGTGTGCTGACATTTCACCTCAGGAGCAGATCTCTTAGGCATAGTAGGATATGTTTAGAGATGGGCGCCAGTCACTTTCAGGAACATAATATAAGGGAGTTTATTGCTCACACCAAAAAAACTCCAGGAAGAGTGGGATAGGGCAAAGGAAACCCATGTACCAACAGAAGAGCACACTAGCAGGCTCCACAAAAAATAGAACACAAGTATTGATAGTCCTCACAGATAAAGAACCTTGAAGCCAACCCGGAAAATTATGATAATAGCTCCTGACTGTAAAGCACTTGAAAGATCAGCCATCCTCACATATTCCAGTGAGGTCAAAGCTCCACTTCCAAGCTTCTTCAAGCCCCTCAAGACATCTGGAGGTCCTCAATGGCTCCTCATGCTAGGCCCCAAATCCAGGGCTCTGTCCAGCTGCATGGTCACCCTCTCAGGCAGCAGGACTGAGAAGTTTCAACAGCCAAGCACACCCCCCCCCCCCCAAGGCAGGAGATCCAGGGGAGAATAGACTGACTTCTCTAGGTCTCGCCCTGAACATTTATACCCTCTACCAGCATGCATTAGTGGCAAGGAAACTCCTACTAGTTAGCCAGGGAAAGATGAATATTCATAACTGATTAATGCAGCTCCCATGTTATTACCAGAGGCAGATGTACCATCTACTGACAAAAAAGTACACACATTAACCAGAGCCCAGGAGAAACCCAAGCTTAGAACCACTACATTTAGATAGATACTTCTGCTTACGGTAGGTTAGTTACACTTGCATTGTTTAGAATCTGTATTAATGTTATATGAAATTGATATGATTAAATGTCTCCAGCATGAATCAGTATTTTTATCACCCTACATGTCTCCACTTCCTGCTCTCCCCAATAGGCAAATCATGAAATCTCACAATTCTCTCCAGCAGAAGCTAATAATTAATATGTGCAAACTTACTTTCACTTATTTAAGGTGTAAAATTCTGCATGCAGTCTCTACATTGGTAGCGTCTGCTTTTGTAACATATTCATGATCTATGTAATGTTATTTTTTTTTTTTTTTATGAACAGTAGGATGTGCAGCTTTCTGGATTTGGCGGCAACAAGATTGTGCAGCAGGGGGGTCTGAGATCAAGTTTGATAGCTGAGGTCTCATTATACTTTATCTTTTGGGAAAGCCTACAGATTATTTGCCTTCTGCAATGGAATACTACCTAGCAGCCTATGAATAATTGGAATTGTCTCCTTCCTCTTATGAACCATAGGGGCTCTATATTCTATATAAGTTCAGGTGGCAATGGGTTGGGCACCTTGAAAGTTTACTCGGTGCATTGTTCCCCCTGCATGGACTTCTGTATAACCCTATGGGTTGTATAGTTGTTACCTTCGATTAAATTATATCGATTAATGGATCTTTGCAGTACCCTTGGATAGGCGGATAGTACTTACCTTTGGCTGTACCGTATCACCTGCTACTGGCCCTGTGTGATATACATCTATCTAGCTTATATGCCTAATTGAGAGGAAGGCAGCTGCTGGCCGCCTTCGAATGCCACCTTCCGTTACTGCTCTGGAGTGATCTATAGGTTTCTCTCTCCTGATCCTAAGAAAAGGTCCTGAGGAAGCATTTATGCGAAACACTTTGACCTCTTGGATTGCTGAGTTATGTACAACAATCTAAAGCTGTACACTTGAATGTAATAATCATGAGAGTTAACCTCATACTCTAGACGTGTTTCCCTTGTGATTCTAATACTCTTTGTATGTTTAAATGATGTAATAAAATTGATTGAATATTTTATACATCTGTTTCATCCCTGGTACCAGTAAATTTATTTTCTTTTTTTTTTGGTTTTGATATCATACTAGGATGTGGTACTTAATATGTCAGCAACATTTTGCTAGTCTTTTAAACAACACCATAATCTTTACCGACTTTGCTTCCAGCGTTTTCTGCAAGCGGAGGATGTGAACTGTTTGGCTGTGTTTTGGCTTAATGACTCTCAGCCCCCCTACCTTTCGCTGCAAGCAATTTCCGTATCATTGGCGCCCAGCTGCCAATCTTGGTTAGATTGCTCGAGGTAGGAAAACTGACTTTTTCTGCAAACATTTGTGCCTGATACTATTCTTTCTTTGCAACACATTCATTATTTTTCTACATTATATTTTGATGCGCTTGCTCTATAGCAATATAAAGATACATTATATACATTACAAGGTAAAAACACCAGTTTGACAATTTCAATAAATATTTTGATGGCATTATCCCACCTAAAAAAGTTTTATTGTGCTGTTTGGACTTGTGTTTGTCTATAACCACTTTTTTCAATGTTCACTTAAACTGTGATATAACAGATTTACTTTTTAATGAAGCTAGCCTTCCATGCTACGGTGCCCACATTGTTGGGCATGTTTTGGGGGCACATGTAGGAGGAGAGACTGAGAGAAGACATGTTTGGATCTATGAAATAATTGGTGAGTTCCTTCAGGTGAAGACTAACAGCATGGCATGTCAAAACTATTACACATGTCAGCACAAAGGAGATTGTGACTCTTCATTATACAGGGTGGGCCATTTATATGGATACACCTTAATAAAATGGGAATGGTTGGTGATATTAACTTCCTGTTTGTGGCACATTAGTATATGTAAGGGGGGAAACTTTTCAAGATGGGTGGTGACCATGGCGGCCATTTTGAAGTCGGACATTTTGAATCCAACTTTTATTTTTTAAATAGGAAGAGGGGCATGTGACACATGAAACTTATTGGGAATTTCACAAGAAAAAGAATGGTGTGCTTGGTTTTAATGTAACTTTATTCTTTCATGAGTTATTTACAAGTTTCTGACCACTTATAAAATGTGTTCAATGTGCTGCCCATTGTGTTGGATTGTCAATGCAACCCTCTTCTCCCACTCTTCACACACTGATAGCAGCACCACAGGAGAAATGCTAGCACAGGCTTCCAGTATCCGTAGTTTCAGGTGCTGCACATCTCGTATCTTCACAGCATAGACAATTGCCTTCAGATGACCCCAAAGATAAAAGTCTAAGGGGGTCAGATCGGGAGACCTTGGGGGCCATTCAACTGGCCCACGACGACCAATCCACTTTCCAGGAAACTGTTCATCTAGGAATGCTCGGACCTGACACCCATAATGTGGTGGTGCATAGGAAATCTCAAAGATTTAGACTAGCACTGTTGACATAAAGTTGACATAAAGTAGTAACCTTTGCCTCATCCCTAATATCAAAATAGCAAGATTGGGAAAAGAAATGGTACTTTATAGGCACCACACAGAGAAAAGTAATTGTTGTTTTTAAAAAATGTTTTTATTAATGTTATTAAAAAGAGTTATATATATATATATTATACATATTACATCATAAACATATTTTAAGGGAACCACATAATATAGCTGGTATTACCACTAAACCTCAATTATAGTTAGGGAGCCTCCAAATCAATACAGCACATAAGAGATACAGAGAACAACCAGAATCTCCTAATTAATCAAAAATGTCAGATGGTGGCTAATTGAGGGGTGGTAGCATCCCACTACATATGCTGCATATTGCTCAACATGTTTCATGTAATAATAACACTTCTTTAGGAGATTAAAGCGGAGGTCTGCCACCCCTTTAAAAACTAATAGTCAGCAGCTACACGTACAGTAGCTGTTGACTTTTAACATTAGGACACTTACCTGTCCTGGAGTCCAGTGATGTCAGCACCGCCATTGAGGTTAAGGGAACCCGGAAGTGTAGTCTTTCGGCTTCATGTCGGGCCCCTACTGTGCATGCACGAGCCGCCGCTGCGCTTTCTCACTGGCCCGGCGGTGGAGGAGGCAGGAGCCGGGCTCCCGGATGTTGGGGAAAAGGACACCTGTCAAAGACAGGTATCCTCTACCCCCTCCCCCCGTAAGATGCCAAATGTGACACCTGAGGGGGGAGAAATCCGACTAGCTTAAGTTACACTTTTGGGTGGAACTCCGCTTTAAATGTTAAAATGATTTCTTAGTCTATAAAAATATAAACGGAAGTAAAATATCACATCTCAAGATATTCATTGTAGTACAAACAATGTGATCGCTGACAATATACTAGCACTTACAAAAAGTAGACCAGATGAGGTGAGGGTGGGATGGATAGTACAGAACCCCCCTGGAGGTAGATATGGGGACACACCTGGGAAAAAACAGTGCAAAGCTGGTATGAAACAAGGAAAGGTAATGATTACACGACATCCATTAAAGGATAGGGGTTAAATAACACACATACTGGGATAACAGCAATGTTCCAACACAAGGGCAGAGGAGTAGATATTCTGACTGTGCCTGAACAAAGGACAGAAGTATCCTAAAATGTATATAGGGCCTTATATAAATTCAAGTATACATAAATACATAATATAATAATACATTATATAATACATACATAGTTTGTTATGGGAGCGGAAGCTCCCTACCAAGTTTTTTATTTTGGCACAGAACCAACCATATGAATAATTGACCATGATATTGATTTTTTAATTTTTAATTTTATTTACCTGATCTAAGGTCAGAATAAAATAATCCTACCAGAAAACCAGTAAAGTCAACTGAACCGAATCAAATCCCGGGAAAATGGGCCCATGAATAGGCTGCAGAGTGGAACAATAATAAATGAAAAAATGGTCCCTTCATTTGAAATGATATTTTATTTTAATTCTGTTACTGCAAACATACATTATATACAGAAAAGGATCAGCCAACTACACTTGGGATGGGGACACAACCCATAAGGGGCCCCATCCCAATTTGGGTCCTTACTCTTAATTAATCAAACCACAGAAACCCATATGTTAAGACGATAGGCAGGGAATATATAGGTACAGAGGTATAGAATAGGACCCGTCTAGATAATTCTAGAGTGAAATGAAACAAATTTGAGTATAAATACCTGTCAAGTTTGCTTTGATGAAAATCAAAATAAAAAAGTTGCTCCAAGAAAAACCATATAAAGAATGGTAGATATGGTCAGATAGTCAAGGTGACCCCAGTTGCGTTCAAATTATTCCTTTCCCACTGGTAGTGAGATAGATAATTTCACTGTGGGATAAAAAACTACAATGAGACTTAATCCATTGGATGCCCGGGACAAAGTGCCACTACAAGTGCACTCCTCCCCAGGATATCCATGAAGATCCATTTATTTAGAAAGTAAAAGGAAAAATGCTTGGTCACAGAAAAATATATAATGAAAAAAACATACCTAGTCGTTAGCCTCCGAACGTTTAGCGTTACCCCGCAAGAAAAAACAAAGGATACTGGGTGCGAGGAGCACAATGTCCTCTCGCACCTCTATAGGGAGCAGTCCTCACTCCGATCTGGCGGTGTCTGACGTCACCGCCATTCAATTGCGGACAGTAAATCCAATGCGCATGCGCTGACGTCAAATGAACGTAAACGACGGACGTGAAACGAACGTCAAACGAACGTATGACGTACCGCGCATTACGACGATTCTTCCGCCGCCATCTTGGAAAATCCCCAATAATGGAAAGAGACCAAGCTGCGGTATTTGAACTGGAGGGAAGGATGACATTTGAGAAATTGGACCTAAAGAGAGGAGTCCATTGTATGGATACTCCTGAATCCCTGAAGGGCCAAATATTCTCAAATAGGAAATCTCTAAGAGAGAGATGACAAACCGGCCTGGACAAAATAATCACGCCTCCTATAGGTGAAAAAATAAACTGCACCTGGACAAGGGACAAGGCCAATGTGCGGTACAGGAGGCGATAAGGGAAGAATTTTGATGGAGAAAACAGGAGGGACGTCGCAAGACCCCACAGGGCATTCAATCTGGAGATTGATCGAAGGTCCCGATAGGGCCCAGTGACGTCCCCCCCAGTCCGTACAGCCTAACAAGCAGGGCAAAATTCCCATTGACTGGCTCAGCCTATTTGTTTCACAGCAATATTGTATAAAACAATTCACATTACAAAGTAAACCCACCTAACGAATGTGGGTTTTAAATCACCACCAATGGTTGGTTCAAGTGAATACATTTAAACATTTTTATTTACTTAAAAAAGACTAACATTGGTACAGTGTTCAATATGTAGAGCAAATGGCACCATCTGTTTGCATTGATGGTTAGAATTTTAATTCAAATTGGAACTTGGGTCAAGGTGGAAAAGACAGGGGGGGGGGGGGATTACCAGTTGTCTGAAAAAATATTTTATTTTAAATATATATACTTATCATAGAAAAGGTTTAAAGCTCATAGCCTCATTGAGGCCTGGATATTTGGTCGCAGACAACTGGAAAATCCACCTTGCCTGCCTTTGCAATAGACATTTGTCCCAATCACCACCTCTAATGTGGGGAGGAACATGATCAAGGGCAACAAAATGAATGAATGACAGATCGAAGCCATGGTGTAGACCACTATGTCTACTGATTGGGGTCTCCATTAGTTTTTTCTTGATCAAAGACACGTGATCACGAATGCAATGAAAAAAGGGTCTTTTTGTCTTGCCAACACAGTAGGCAACACAGTCACACTGCATCAAATATATGATGCCCACTGTCCGGCAATTGACAAAAAAAGTTGGTTTCCATTCTCGGCCATTTGAGAGATAAATGACACGAGTTTGGGTAATGTACGTACAATAATTGCAACTACCACATGGTGCAATGCCACGCTTTTTAATGGTATTTTCCCTCCCTTTGGTGTAGTGACTGTGAACAAGGTTATCCTTAAAGGAACGCGAACGTTTAAAGGTTATTTCAGGATGTGAATTTATATATATTATATATATTGTACAAAAGTACTGGCATCTTCTAACGGTAGATGAAACTGTTTCCAAATATATAAATTCACACCCTGAAATAACCTTTAAACGTTCGCGTTCCTTTAAGGATAACCTTGTTCACAGTCACTACACCAAAGGGAGGGAAAATACCATTAAAAAGCGTGGCATTGCACCATGTGGTAGTTGCAATTATTGTACGTACATTACCCAAACTCGTGTCAATTATCTCCCAAATGGCCAAGAATGGAAACCAACTTTTTTTGTCAATTGCCGGACGGTGGGCATCATATATTTGATGCAGTGTTACTGTGGTGCCTACTTTCCCTCCAGTTCAAATACCGCAGCTTGGTCTCTTTCCATTATTGGGGATTTTCCAAGATGGCGGCGGAAGAATCGTCATAATGTGCGGTACGTCATACGTTCATTTGACGTTCGTTTCACGTCCGTCGTTTACGTTCGTTTGACGTCAGCGCATGCGCATTGGATTTACTGTCCGCAATCGAATGGCGGTAACGTCAGACGCCGCCAGATTGGAGTGAGGATTGCTCCCTATAAATGTGCGAGAGGACATTGTGCTCCTCGCACCCGGTATCCTTTATTTTTTCTTGCGGGATAACGCTAAACGTTCGGAGGCTGACGACTAGGTATGTTTGTTTCATTATATATTTTTCTATGACCAAGCATTTTTCCTTTTCCTTTCTAAGTAAATGGATCTTCATGGGTATCCTGGGGAGGAGTGCACTTGCAGTGGCACTTTGTCCCGGGCATCCAATGGATTAAGTCTCATTGTAGTTTTTTATCCCACAGTGAAATTATCTATCTCACTACCAGTGGGAAAGGAATAATTTGAACACAACTGGGGTCACCTTGACTATCTGACCATATCTACCATTCTTTATATGGTTTTTCTTGGAGCAACTTTTTTGATTTTGACTTTCATCAAGACAAACTTGACAGGTATTTATACTCAAATTTGTTTCATTTCACTCTAGAATTATCTAGATGGGTCTTATTCTATACCTCTGTATCTATCTATTCCCTGCCTATCGTCTTGACATATGGGTTTCTGTGGTTTGATTAATTAAGAGTAAGGACACAAATTGGGATGGGGCCCCTTATGGGTTGTGTCCCCATCCCAAGTGTAGTTGGCTGATCCTTCTCTGTATATAATGTATGTTTGCAGTAACAGAATTAAAATAAAATATCATTTTAAATGAAGGGACCATTTTTTCATTTATTATCGTTCCACTCTGCAGCCTATTCATGGGCCCTTTTTCCCGGGATTTGATTCGGTTCAGTTGACTTTACTGGTTTTCCGGAAGGATTATTTTATTCTGACCTTAGATCAGGTAAATAAAATTAAAAATTCAATATCATGATCAGTTATTCATATGGTTGGTTCTGTGCCAAAATAAAAAACTTGGTAGGGAGCTTCCGCTCCCATAACAAACTATGTATGTATTATATTATGTATTTTGTATTCTGTTGGCAATGTTTTATTAAAATGTATTTGTTATCCATTTAGAATTTATGCACGCCTATAAAAAGTTCCTGATGAAGCAAAGAATTGCGAAACATGTCGAACATACAGGCAATGTGATTAAATTCGGATCATTTGAATCAAACTGTATCTCAGTGGTAGTGTTGTAATGTATACTACCACATGTGATGGATTTTATACTTGATTTCTCTTTTTTATATTTGTATGACGAAATAAAATTTTGTGTATTTTAACCTATTTGAGTCCCATTGTGTTGGCACCATAAAAATCCCATTTTTCTATTTATTTTTAATTTCCCTACTTCAGTATGTCACAGTACATGTTGGCATTCATGGTTCCCTCAATGAACTGTAGATCCCCAGTGCCAGCAGCACTCATGCAGCCCCAGACCATGACACTCCCCATGCTTGACTGTAGCCAAGACACACTTGTCTTTGTACTCCTCACCTGGTTGCCAACACACACGCTTGGCACCTTCTGAAGCAAATAAGTTTATCTTGGTCTCATCCGACCACAGGACATGGTTCCAGTAATCCATGTCCTTAGTCTGCTTTTCTTCAGCAAACTGCGGGCTTTCTTGTGCATTATCTTTAGAAGAGGCTTCCTTCTGGGACGATAGTCACGCAGACCAATTTGATGTAGTGTGCGGCATATGGTCTGAGCACTGACAGGCTGACCTCCCACCTCTTCAACCTCTGCAGTAATGCTGGCAGTACTAATACATATATTTCCCAAATACAACCTCTGGATATGACGCTGAGCATGTGCACTCAACTTCTTTGGTCGACCATGGCGAGGCCTGTTCTGAGTGGAACCTGTCCTGTAAGACTGCTGTATGGTCTTGGCCACCATGCTGCAGCTCAGTTTCATGGCAATCGTTTTATAGCCTAAGCCATCTTTATATAGAGCAGCAATTTTTATTTTTTTTAGAACCTCAGAGTTCTTTGCCACTTGGGGCTATGTTGAACTTCCAGTAACCAGTATGAAAGAGTGAGAGCGATAACAAACACCAAATTTAACACACCTGCTCCCCATTCACACCGGAGACCTTGTAACACTAACGACTCACATGGAACCGGGGGGGGGGGGGGGGGG
>BLSH010474949.1:109202-124746 GCA_018402905.1 Glandirana rugosa | reverse complement strand
GGGTGAGCATGGATGGATGGATGGGTGAGCATGGATGGATGGGTGGGTGGGTGAGGATGGATTGGGTGAGGATGGGTGGGGGGTGGATGGCTGGGTGGGTGGTGGGTGGCTGATGATGGCTGGGTGGGTGGCTGATGATGGCTGGGTGGGTGGCTGATGATGGCTGGGGGGTGGTGGGTGGATGGTAAGTGGATGATGGGGGTGTATTGTGTCACTAGGCAGCGCTGTGGGCATTGCACATCGCCCACAGCGCTGCAGCACCTCCTCTCTCTCCGCCCTCTCTCCTCTCACACTGCACCGATCGGTGCGGAGAGGAGAGAGAAGCCGGCGCTTCTGCCGGCTTGTTTACATGTGATGACTGTCATTTGACGGCGCGATCACGTGGTGAAAGGCCGCTCACAGCGGCCATTCACCGCGATCCGTGATCAGTCGGGTCCCCCGGACCCGACGGTCACGGATGTTCCCGTGTGCGCGCTCCAGGGGGCGCGCGGGAAGCGTGATTCTGGGAGGATGTCAATAGACGTCCTCCCAGAATTAAGCAACCGCTCTGTAGACGTCAATTGTCTATAGGGCGGTTGTTAAGCGGTTAATTCATGAAAGTTCATACAATAAAATGACATACACAGCATGTGAAGGTATAATAGATTTCATAATTGTACGTACAACATGATGGGCACACAATACATCATGGCCAGCAGGACATCAAATCCCACACTTCATATTTTAAAGCTCATGGTCAAAAATGAGGTTGTTGGCAACATGACCCTCAGGGTAGTAAATGCATTAATAGGCATCTTAGAGCTCGACGCGTTTCGTGGTTCAAATACCACTCATCAGGAGCCGATGTCTAAAAATATATAACTAAACAGTGGGTCAGAACAAATTATAAAATTGGGTGGGGGGGGGGCAGCGTAACAAGAAGTCCACCCATATTTAGAAAATAGCCATGGTTTGGGAGTATGGAAGCATAGGCTGACGGCAAGTGCAGGATAATGCTGGCACGGGAGCTGAGGCGGCGCAATGGATGGCACAGTGATAAGAGAGATGAGTGAGCACCATGGTGAAAAATATATAATGGCAGCCCCACCAGATGATTCAAAAAGGGGTGGTTCATGTCAGGAGTATCTGTAAGTGTAAAATACATTTGTGTGTATATAAGTACCATGTCTCTGTAATGAAGATCTAAGTGATGATAAGATGTGTAAATAATATAAAAGTGGTGTAGCACTACCATGGCTAAATCTACCCTTGGGTAGTACATATGATTGGTTTTATTATGTCATTTTTAACATGTTGAAATAAAGTATACCTCTTTTTATGAATGAGTTTTCTTTGGTTTGGATCTTTTGATTACAGTGCCTCCAAATTCCCATTTTTCTAGTTGGAAATTTCCAGTATTCTCAGGAATCGAGCAATTAGACTGAGTTTGTGACAACAAGGTTTCTGCAACTAGGGATTCCCTATCCCTCCAGGCTTTCAACAGATTCGCCGTCCTGATTGTCTGACCCTGTAGTTCACCTCACTCACTTTTTCAATTATCTCGTACGGGCCCTGCCATTTTGCCAGGAATTTGCTATTGACCGTAGGGATTAGTACCAACACCCTATCCCCCGGGGAAAAAGTATGGGTCTTGGCCTTACGGTTGTACACCCTTTGCTGTGCTAATTGCGCTTGGGCCAAGTGTTCCTTGATGATTGGCATTACCTGTGCAATTCTATCTTGCATCAGGGCAACATGCTCAATCACAATCCGGTGGGAAGAACTCTCACTTTCCCAAGTTTCCTTGGTGATATCCAACAGCCCTCTTGGGTGTCTCCCATAGAGTAACTCAAAGGGCGAGAACCCAGTAGAGGATAGTGGTACCTCTCGAATGGCGAACACCAAATATGGTTTTAAACAGTCCCAATCCTTTCCATCTCTATCCACCATTTTTTTAAACATTTGTTTTAGGGTTTTGTGGAACCTTTCAACCAACCCATCTGTTTGAGGGTGATACATGGATGTACGCAATTGCGACACTTTGAACAACTTGCACAACTTTTTCATTACCCTGGACATAAACGGGGTACCCTGGTCCATAAGCAATTCCTTACAAATACCCACCCGGCTGAAGATAAGAAATGGCTCTTTGGTTATCGTCTTGGCAGAGGTATTTCGAAGAGGTATCGCTTCTGGATAGCGGTTGGCATAGTCCAATATGACAAACGTACTGATGCCCCTTAGCGGACTTCAGTATCGGACCTACCAAATCCATTGCGATTCTCTCAAAGGGGACTTCAATGATGGGGAGAGGTACCAGTGGGATACGGAAATGCGACAAAGGTGCCAACTTCTGACACATAGGGCAGGAGGAACAATCATTTTCTATTTCCTTCATGACCCCAGGCCAATAGAACATCTGCACTATAATCTCTCTGGTTTTCTCTGCCCCCAAATGACCTCCCAGAATATGCCCATGGGCTAACTCCAACACCAACTTCCTATAGGGTTTGGGCACCACAAGTTGCTCAATGGTTTCATCCGCCTTTTGAGCAATCCGATACAACAGATCCCTTTCCACAATAAAGTATACGCAAGACTGATCTGGGTTCACTAATTCACCATCTATCTTCACCACATTTTCCCGCGCCTTTATCAGTGTGGAGTCTTTTACCTGCTCTGTGGCAAAATTTTCCCTGTGAGCCTCTAGATTAGAGAACTCAACAGACAGCATGTTTTCGTCTGAGGATGTTGGTCCCTCCCCAGTCTCTCCTGCCAACCCCGACAAGGGATATTCTGGAGAGGTCTCACCATTTTCAGAGGATACCTGGGATTCACCTTCCTGGCCTCTAAGGGCCTCTTTGGGGGGTTCAGGTCCATCCCAGAGTTCCCAGAATTTTGGAAAATCCCTCCCCACAATGGCATCATTTGGTAAGTGAGGCACCAACCCCACCTGATGAGATAGGTACCTTTGGGAGTCTCAAAAAACACTTTAGGCACAGGATACTCTCTGGTGTCCCCATGCACACAAATAACAGCCATATTGTTATTCCTAGAGACCTCTGTAGTAACTAATTCAGCTTTGATCAATGTTACCAGACTACCCGAGTCTAGCAACACAACAGCATTTCTGCCATTAATACACATTTTGCATAAATGTTTCTCAGTTCCTCTAGAGGCAGCGCATGCAACTGTCGCAAACAGCGACTGACATCTGTTTCTTAATCACATTCCATAGGTTCATCCACAACTGGGCAATTTGCTGCAATATGTCCCTCTTGCCGGCAACAGTAGCAAATAATCTTTTTCGCTGCCTCTTGTGGCCTTGATTTCCCAGGCTACGGACACCATACATTATGTAAACTTGCCGCCCTCTCACTCTCTCACCCCTTGGAGTCATCTTACCCGCCACTGGGGATGGTCTGGTCTTAGGGTGGAAAGTCCATGAGTCCCTGAGAGAGGCGGTTGGGTTCTCTGTAGCCAAGTACCTCTCTACCACATCCACAAGCTTGTGGGCCGTGTCTGGGTTTCCATGGTTTACCCACTTTTGGATAGCAGTAGGTAGAGATTTCAGGAACCGATCCATTACCACACGTTCCACAATCTTTGGTGCTGTCAGAGTCTCTGGCTGCAGCCACTTCCTGATCAGGTGAATGAGATCATACATTTGAGACCTGGGGGGGGTTTCAAGCAGAAAAGTCCAGTTATGCACACGCTGAGCCCGGACAACCAGGGTGGCACCCAGCCGTGCCAATATTTCTGTTTTTAGCACAACATAGTCTTTTGCTTGGCCAGTCTCTAGGTCATAATACGTTTTCTGTGATTCCCCAGCTAATAGAGGAGCCACCAATCCAGCCCACTGTTCCTTAGGCCACTTTTCTCTCTTAGCAGTCCTTTCAAATGTGATCAAAAACACTTCAGGATAATCCTCTCCAGTCATTTTTGGCAGTAAACAGCTCAGACAAAATGATGGTGTTTTACTGGAACCACTCGCCTCACTGGTCTGCGGATGTTGCTGCATTATTGCATCCATTTGCTGTTGGAGTCTCTGCTCTTGCTTCTGTAAGAGGTCAATTAAGCGAGCGTCAGATTGCTGCTGGGCTCGTTGCTGTGCTTCCAGACCCTGCTGGTGAGCTTGCTGCTGAGCTTCCAGACTCTACTGCACCTGCTCACTTGTACGCCTTTGCTCAAGGTTCGCTTGTTGATTATTAGCATTTGCTACAGCAAGCTGTCTCAGCAACTCTTCCATGCTGGCCTTTTTTTTTTTTTTCACCCCTTGGTTTCATCTTACCCGCCGCTGGAGATGGTCCGGTTTTAGGGTGGAAAGTCCGTGAGTCCCTGGGAGAGGCGGTCATGTTCTCTGTAAGTCCGTGAGTCCCTGGGAGAGGTGGTCAGGTTCTCTGTAAGTCCGTGAGTCCCTGGGAGAGGCGGTCAGGTTCTCTGTAAGTCCGTGAGTCCCTGGGAGAGGCGGTCAGGTTCTCTGTAGCCAAGTACCTCTCTACCAAATCCACAAGCTTGTCAGCCGTTTCCATGGTTTACACACTTTTGGATAGCAGTAGGAAGAGATCTCAAGAACCAATCCATTACCACACGTTCCACAGTCTTTGGTGCTGTCAGAGTCTCTGGCTGCAGCCACTTCCTGCTCAGGTGAATTGGCTGAATAGCCCATGTGAAGGGGCCCTTAGTTTGTAGAAGAGATTCACACAATGTTTTTATATTCGTTATGAGTCCTACTCTAGATTCTATTTCTATGGGGATGAGGATTTAAAGGCCATGACAAAAGAAGCTCATCGCTCGTTTCAATCGATAGCGTCATTTATTCTAGATATCCTTGGGTTCTCCTCCAAAGAAGGGGAGGAGGTACGCCTTGTTTTTATCTTTGCCTTTTCAAATTCATTGTTTTTGTGGCATTTTATTTTATTGTAACCATCCTTTTTTTTTTTTTTTTTATATTTCCCACTTTAGATTCTACTTTATCGGGGACGAAGATCTGCAAGATTTAACAAAGTGTTTCCAGGGGTTGCCAGGATCAGATGCTGGGATTGACCTCAAAGCGGCAATGATAAAAACAAGGAGTACCTCCTCCCCTTATTTTACTTTTCTCTCAAAAGACTGCATGTTTTTTTTTTTTGATTTGTTGTATTTCCCACTCTAGATTCTGCTTCATCGGGGATGAAGATCTTCAAAAAAACACGGAGCAGATACCAATGATGAAGATCTTTCCTGGGAGGTAAGCTATTGTTTTTACCGTTACATTCTTACTTTTCTCTCAATGAGGCTTCCTGGGGTTTCCACATCTCTTCTACACGATATGCAGGCCTGGTGTTAGACTTTGGCCTGATTCACACCTATGGCATTTTTAGTGCTATTTTGCAGATTTGCACTGCAGTCCATTTAACATGGTTTCCTATGGAACGCGTTCTGTAGTGCAAAAAGCACTAAAAATGCATTGGTGTGAATCCAGCCTTAGTATCTGGAGGAGCTGCGCCTTGTTTTTTTTTTTTATCAGTGCCTCTCTAATTTTCATTCTGCTCTCTGGACCCATCAATGTCGCTTTTAGGCTGCATTCACACCTGGGGCGTTTTGAATCTCTGCGATTGTGCCGGTGATTTCAAAACGGCCCGGTGTGGATGACAAATTTCAGTTGCGGCTCGAATTCTTATTCTCACCTGGCCGTTTTGAAATCACGGGGAGAATCGCAGCAAATCTACCCGAGATTCAAAATGCCTAGGTGTGCATGCAGCCTTAAAATGGTTGTAAACCCTTTACCACCACTTAAACCTACAGGTAAGCCTATAATAAGGCTTACCTGTAGGTACCGAGAATATCTCCTAAACTTGCACAGTTTAAGAGATATTCTCTGTATGCGCTTACGCTGACGTCATTGACGCATGCGCTGTGAAGAAACGGACCATGTGACGCTTCTTCACTAGGATTGTGCCGTCATTGGTGGTCAACTCCAGCCAGTCGCAGAGCTGGAGTCCACAGCCCTGGGAGGAAGAAAGGCGAAGATGGACGTGGCCTGCACAGGGGATGGCGCGTGCGTCGCAGGTAAATGGTACATAGTTAAAAAAGTTGAAAAAAAAGAGAATTCCACATCCTCACTGCTCTTACCGTAAAGAACCCTCTGTGCAGTTTAAGGTTAAACTAGTTTTAGTGAATGGAGAATAAGTTCAGTGCTTGTAATCTTTCCTCATAACTGAGGTCCTCCAATCCCTTAATTAGCTTTGTTGCCCGTCTCTGAACCCTTTCCAATACCCGGACATCCTTCCTGAGGACTGGTGCCCAGAACTGGACGGCATACTCCAGGTGCAGCCTCACCACAGACTTGTGGTAGTGGGAGAATTATTGATTTATCCCTGGAGTTGATTCCTTTCTTGATGCCAACACTTTGTTAGCTTTGCTTGTAGCAGCTTGGCATTGATGAGCCTGTCCTCTACTAGGACCCCCAGGTCCTTTTCCATCCTAGATTCCCCCAGAGGCTCTCCCCCTAGTGAGTAGTTTGTGTTCATGTTCCTGGTACCCAAATGCATTATTTTACATTTTTCTACATTAAACTTTATTTGCCACTTATCTGCCCACCCCATTAATTTGTTCAGATCTTGTTGCAAGGTCTCCTGTGGAGAAATTATTGCTCTGCTTAGCTTGCTATCATCCAAATACTGAGATTGAGCTGTTTTTCCCGTCCTCCAGATCGTTTCAGTTTTCAATGCAGGTACTCACCCTTTGATCCATGTTGCTACATGTTGTTACCTTAGTTTGTACATTAAGCGTTTATGGGGAACTGTATCAAATGCTTTTGCAAAATCCAGATACACCACATCTGCAGACCTTCCTTTATCCAGATGCTCCACAGACCTTCCTTTATCCAGATACTCCTCAGACCTTCCTTTATCCAGATACACCACATCTACAGACCTTCCTTTATCCAGATACACCACATCTACAGACCTTCCTTTATCCAGATACACCGCATCTACAGGCCTTCCTTTATCCAGATACACCACATCTACAGACCTTCCTTTATCCAGATACACCACATGTACAGGCCTTCATTTTCAGATACACCACATCTACAGACCTTCCTTTATCCAGATACTCCACAGACTTTCCTTTATCCAGATACACCACATCTACAGACCTTCCTTTATCCAGATACACCACATGTACAGGCCTTCATTTTCAGATACACCACATCTACAGGCCTTCCTTTATCCAGATACTCCACAGACTTTCCTTTATCCAGATACACCACAGCTACAGACCTTCCTTTATCCAGATACACCACAGACCTTCCTTTATCCAGATACACCACATCTACAGACCTTCCTTTATCTAGATGGCAACTCACCTCCTCATAGAAGGTTAATAGATTGGTTCGGCAAGAACAATCCTTCATGAACCCATACTGATAACCACTAATGACACCGTTCTCATTACAATAATCTTGTATATAATCCCTTATTCCCTCCTAGAGGTTGCATACTATTGATGTTAGGCTGACTGGCCTGTAGTTTCCAGGGAAATATCTTGGTCCTTTTTTATATATTGGTGCTACGTTGGCTTTTCTCCAATCAGCTGCTATCATACCAGTCAGTAGATTGCTTGTAAAAATTAGGTACAATGGTCTGGCAATTACTTGACTGAGTTTCTTAACCACTTCAGCCCCGGAAGGATTTCACAGTTTAGGACCAGAGCACTTTTTGCGATTTGGCACTGCGTCGCTTTAACTGACAATTGCGCGGTCGTGCGCCGTTGTACCCAAATGAAATTTGCGTCCTTTTTTTCCCACAAATGGAGCTTTCTTTTGGTGGTATTTCATCACAGCTGCGTCATTTCTGATCGCCGCTATAAACAAAGGAAGAGCGACAATTTTGCAAAAAAAAAACAAATTTCTTACTTTTTGCTAAAATACAAATACAAAAAAAAAAACCCATTTTTTTTCATCAGTTTTGGCCGATTTATATTCTTCCTCATATTTGTGATATAAAAAAAAAAATCGCAATCGGCATTTATGGATTGGTTTGCGCAAAAGTGGCCGCGTTTACGGACGATGAGAATTCATTTCTGGGGTTTTTATTTATTTATTTTTTACAAGTAATGGCGGCGATCTGCGATTTTTAGTGCTACTGCGATATTGCGGCGGACATGTCGGACCATTTTGACACTTTTTTGGGACCATTGGCATTTATACAGCGATCAGTGCTATAAAAATGCACTGATTACTGTGTAAATGCCATTGGCAGTGAAGGGGTTAACCTGCAGGGGGCGCTCTAAGGGTTAACTGTGTTCCCTGGGCGTTCTAACTGTGTTTGGGCTGCCCTAGCAGGGGAAGGGAAGGGATCACAGCTTCCATGTAGAGCAGTGGTGTCAAACTCAATTTCATTGTGGGCCACATCAGCATTATGATTGCCCATAAAAGGGCCGGTTGTATCTTTAAGACTATATGTCCAGAGCATCCCCTTCCCTTACATTAGATGTCAAGAGTCACCCCCACCATCAGAAGTTGAATCCTCCACCCTCCCTTACATCAAAGTGCACCCCCTTACCTTATGCTGCTGCTGGGAAGAAGCTGGATGCATTGCTGGAAAGCAGAAAGTACAGGGTCTGGAGGAGGACCAGAGGTGGGCTGGAGCTCCCCTGCAGCTGCAGGAAAGGTGCGAGGGCCACATGAAATGGCCTGGAGGGCCGGATTCGGCCCGCGGGCCTTGTGTTTGACACCTGTGATGTAGAGGAAGGCTGTGATCACAGCCCTTCCCCCCTCACAGAACGGAGGTCCGTGATTACTTACACAGACCTCCGTTCTTTCACTCCGGGGGGGCGGGGCTGGCATCGCGGGTAGCCGGCGGAGATCGAGTCCGCCGCACCCGCTCCCTGGCCCCCCCGGACACAGTGCGCGATCTCGCAGCCGCCGTCGTATCGAGCCACTTTGTCGCCGTCAACCTGCAGTTGACGGTCGGCAAGTGGTTAAGGACCCTCGGGTGCAAGCCATCTGGTCCCGGTGACTTTTTAACGTTTCTCAAGTCTATTCCTAACTTTATCCTCATTTAGCCTTGAGGGTGCTTCCCCGTAACGTGTCGTGAGGACCAACATTGTAGTTTTGGATGCTTGAGCCCCCTGTTTCCCTCGTGAAGAGTAAGTTTAACACCTTCGCCATCTCTATCCTTTGTAACCAGATTGCCTTCATCATTTTTTGGGCTTGTATGTGATGCATGCAAAGTAGCCCATTACGCTTTTACTTTGCAGGGAACTAAAGAGAAATTAAACCCATCAGGGTTTACTTCCTCTTTAAAGTGGTAATTAAGTCACATTGTAATATTGCTGCAATATCCTCTGTTATATTGACCACTTCAATACGAGGCACTTACCCCCCTTCCCGCCCAGACCAGCTTTCAGCGCGGTGGCATTTTGAATGACAATTGCGTGGTCGTGCAAAGCTGTACCCAAATTATATTTTTATCATTGTGTTGCCACAAATAGAGCTTTCTTTTGGTGGTATTTTTATTTTTTGCGCTAAAAATAAAAAAAAAACAAAAACGAAAATTTTGAGAAAAGTTTTTCTCTGTTTCTGTCACAAAACTTTCTAAATAAGTACATTTTATCCATCACTGATGAGACTACACTGACGGGCATTGATGAGGTGGCACTGACGGCACTGATATGCAGCACTGATGGGCACTCATAGGTGGCACTGGTGGACCCCTATTTCCATGGTGGTCTAGGGTGGCATCTGTAATTGGCACTGAGTGCCATCCATGCTGGGCATTGTGCCTTTTACCTGGTGGTCTAGGGTGGGCTCCATGACCCTGGTGGTCCTGGGTGGCTCTCCCTGGTGGTTTAGGATGGCATTCTGAGGGGGGGCTGTGCTGAGAAACACTCAGCACAGACCCCCCCGTCAGAAGAGCCTCCGATTGGCTATCCTCTACTCGCATCTTCAGACACGATTAAAGGAAAAGCCTTCCTGTTTATGTCGTGATCAGCCGTGATTCGTCACAACTGATCACGTGGTAAAGCGCTTCCGATGGAACGGTAACGCAGTCGTTCAGACTGACCCACCACACCACTGATCGCTGCAATGCACGCCCCTGGAGGGGGGGCGTGTGATCGCGGGTTATCCTGAAGGGCATCACATGACATCCAGTTAGGTTAATGGAACACCCGCCCGGAAGTCATTTGACGGGAAGTGGTTAAATGATGTGCCCAGTGTGTGTGTGTGTGTTTTTGTTTTTTTAAATAAGCCGCTGTATACCTTATTTTATAGCACCGTTCGGTGCCCACGTGACCGGTCGCCTCTCTCCTCTATAGGTTTTATAACTACAGTGGGAGGGGCTGAGAATCCCCCGCTGATGTCAGCCAGGAGGAGGAGAGAGACGGGCGTCACGTGAGTGCCCAGCGGCACCATAAAATAATCGGTGCTGTGGAGGGCTCTAGGTAGTTCATTGATTCTTCCCGTTTGGTGTGAAACCGCCCGCCTGTAGAATGTGTGGACAGAAAGCTTACAGACAGTCTGTAGGAGTCCTGCATGGCACGTGAGATCTGCTGATTGCGGGTGCAATGTTTTCCTGACTCCTATAGAACATTCCCACTTCACTTTAACGGGTTCCCGACCGGCTCGCGTACTTTTGCTGCTGCAAGTTGGCAGTGTAGCGTAGATCGCCGTCTATAAATGGCGATCCGCGCACGCACAGCTAGGGGGCGGGGGCACATTCGTGTGCCCGCCACAAGCTACCTGAGCTGAGCCACGGGTCGGGCCAACTTGGTGTCCGCTGGCGATCCGCGAACGCCTGTGAGGGAGAAGAAAAACGGGGAACCGCCGATGTAAACACGGCAGTTTCCTGTTCTGTGAGGGGGGACATGACCTGTACTTGGGATCAGTTAGATCACTTATGCCCCTGGCAGCCCAACCCCCACACAGTTCACACCCACGGAAAAATGTTAGCCCCTATATTGCCCCCTGCAGGTTAACCACTTCACTGCCAGTGACATTTATACAGTAATCAGTGGATATTTAAATTTATGATCGCTGTATAAATGTCCATGGTCCGAAGAAAGTGTCAAAAATATCCGACATGTTCGCCGCAATATCACAGACCCGATAAAAATCGCAGATCGCCGCCATTGCTAGTAAAAAAAAAAAGTAAAAATACCAGAAATCAATTCTCATGGTTTGTGAACGCGGCAACTTTTGCGCAGACCAACAAATGCCGATTGCGATTTTTCTTTTTTTAACCACACATATGTGGAAGTATATATATCGGCAAAAACTGATGATTAAATTTGTGGGGGTTTTTTTGGACATTTATTAACCACTTGCCGACCGCCAATCGGCAATTGACGGCGGAAAAGTGGCTCTGTAACGCGGATCGCCGTCATATGACGGCGGCCGCGTGATCGCACCTAGTGTGTGGGGGGAGGGCCAGGGAGCGGGTGCGGCGGCTTCGATTGCCGCCAGCTACCCGCGATTGCCCCCCCCCGGAGTGAAGGAACGGAGGTCCATATATGTAAACACGGACCTCCGTTCTGTGAGAGGGGGGAGGGCTGTGATCACAGCCTTCCTGTACATGGAGGCTGTGACCACTTCCCTTCCCCAGCTAGGACAGTCCCCCCACAGTTAGAACGCCCAGGGAACATGCTTAACCCTTAGAGCGCCCCCTGCAGGTTAACCCCTTCACTGCCAATGGCATTTACACAGTAATCAGTGCATTTTTATAGCACTGATCGCTGTATAAATGCCAATGGTCCCAAAAAAGTGTAAAAATGTTCCGACATGTCCGCTGAAATATCGCAGTACCGCTAAAAATCGCAGATCGCCGCCATTACTAGTAAAAAATAAAAACCCCAAAAATGAATTCTCATCATCCGTAAACGCGACCACTTTTGCTCAAACCAATCAATAAACGCCGATTGCGATTTTTTTTTTATCGCAAATATGAGGAAGAATAAAAATCGGCCAAAAACGGTGAAAAAAAAATTTTTATATTTTTTTTTTTGGATTTGTATTTTAGCAAAAAGTAAGAAATTTGGTTTTTTTTTTTTTTTGCAAAATTGTCGCTCTTCTTTTGTTTATAGCGGCGATCAGAAATGACGCAGAGGGGATCAAATACCACCAAAAGAAAGCTCTATTTGTGGGAAAAAAAGGACGCAAATTTTGTTTGGGTACAACGTCGCACGACCGCGCAATTTTCAGTTAAAGCGACGCAGCGCCGAATCACAAAAAGGGCTCCGGTCCTAAAGCTGGAAATCCTTCCGGGGCTGAAGGGGTTAAAGTAAAACTTTTTTTTTTTTTTTTCAAAATTGTCGATCTTCTTTTGTTTATAGCGGTGATCAAAAATGACGCAGAGGGGATCAAATACCACCAAAAGAAAGCTCTATTTGTGTGAAAAAAAATAGGACGCAAGTTTTGTTTGTGTACAACGCCGCACGACCGCGCAATTATCAGTTAAAGTAATGCAGTGCCGAATCGCAAAAAGTGCTCTGGTCAGGAAGGGGGGTAAATCATTCCGGGGCTGAAGTTGTTAATTGTAAGTACTGTAAATATCTCCTAAACGTGCACTGTTTAGGAGATAGTATATACCCCACTGATGATGTCATCCGCGCATGGGGTATACTAGGTGATGCCCATTATACTCGCTATAGCTTTGTCTTATAACTTTTATTTTTGTTTAATTTGTTTTACAACCTCTGTTTAGAATGATGTATAAAAATGTCTGCCACCAGCACATGGGTGGCTGTGACCTTCTTCCCCAATCTTTCCCACCACAAATCTATTAATTGGCTTAAAATAAATCAGCCCCTTTAACAGGTTCCCCACCGCGCGCCGTGTTTTTACGGCGGCAGTGGGGGAGCCCTGCGTGAATCGCCGTAAATAAACGGCGATTCGCATTTTGGCCACCAGGGGGCGCGCGCGCACCCGCCGCACTCCTGAGGAGTGTGCCCGCGGCTCGGGCGGACCCGATATCCGCCGGCGAGCCGCGATGAGCGGCTACAGGGAAAAGAACGGGGAACCACCGATGTAAACACGGCGGTTCCCCGCCCTGTCAGTGGGGCATGAGAGATCTACTGATCCCTGTCACTGGGATCAGTTAGATCTCTCATGCCCATGTTAGCCCAACCCCCCCACAGTAAGAACACCCAGGGAACACGATTAACCCCTAGATCTCTCCCCCCCCCCCGGGTTAACCCCTTCACTGCCAATGGCATTTATACAGTAATCAGTGGACATTTAAATTTCTGATCGCTGAATAAATGTCGTTGGTCCCAAAAAAGTGTCAAAAATGTCCGACATGTCCGCTGCAATATCGCAGTACCGCTAAAAATCGCATATCGCCGCCATTACTAGTAAAAAATAAAAAAAAATAACCCCAGAAATGAATTCTCATCATCCGTAAACGCGGCCACTTTTGCGCAAACCAATCAATAAACGCCGATTGCGATTTTTTTTTATCGCAAATATGAGGAAGAAAATAAATCGGCCAAAAACGGTGAAAAAAAAATGTTTTTTTTATATTTTTTTTTTGGATTTGAATTTTAGCAAAAAGTAAGAAATTTGTGTTTTTTTTGCAAAATTGTCGCTCTTTTGTTTATAGCGGTGATCAGAAATGACGCAGAGGCGATCAAATACCACCAAAAGAAAGCTCTATTTGTGGGAAAAAAAGGACGCAAATGTCGTTTGGGTGCAACGCCGCACGACCGCGCAATTGTCCGTTAAAGCGACGCAGTGCCGAATCGCAAAAAGTGCTCTGGTCCTAAAGCTGCAAAACCTTCCGGAGCTGAAGTGGTTAATAAAGATCCTATCATATTATTTGGGCTGGGCCTCCCAGCATATTATTTATACTCCTGACACCCCTCCCCCAAATCCTGGCTGATGACCGTGCTACTATAGTAGTAAGGTAGGTTCATGAGTAGAGCCGGGGGCTTAGACACTTACAGGCGGATCCAGGGCTAGGCCTTCAGCCCCGGAAGGATTTCCCCCTTTAGGACCAGAACACTTTTTGCGATTCGGCGCTGCGTCGCTTTAACTGACAATTGCGCGGTCGTGCGACGTTGTAACTAAACGAAATTTGCGTCCTTTTTTTCCCACAAACAGAGCTTTCTTTTGGTGGTATTTGATCGCCTCTGCGTCATTTCTGATCACCGCTATAAACAAAAGAAGAGCGACCATTTTGCAAGAAAACCCAAATTTCTTACTTTTTGCTAAAATTCAAATCCAATAAAAAGTAAACAAATTCATTCAATGGTTTGGGAAGATTTATATTCTTCCTTATATTTTTGTTAAAAAGATTTGCAATCGGCGTTTATTGATTGGTTTGCACAAAAGTTGCCGCTTTTACAAACCATGAGAATTCGTTTCTGGCGATTTTTACTAATTTTTTTTGTTTTTACTAGTATTGGCGGCGATCTGCGATTTTTATCGGGACTGCGATATTGCGGCGGACATGTCAGACATTTTTTACATTTTTTTTGGGACAAATGACATTTATACAGCGATCACAAATTTAACCACTTACCAACCGGAAGGTTTTCCAGCTTTAGGACCAGAGCACTTTTTGCGATTCGGCGCTGCGTCGCTTTAACTGACAATTGCGCGGTCGTGCGACGTTGCACCCAAACAAAATTTGCGTCTTTTTTCCCACAAATAGAGCTTTCTTTTGGTGGTATTTGATCCCCTCTCATTTCTGATCGCCGCTATAAACAAAAGAAGAGCGACAATTTTGCAAAAAAACCCCAAATTTCTTGCTTTTTGCTAAAATTCAAATCCAAAAAAAAACATTTTTTTTCACCGGTTTTGGCCGATTTATATTCTTCCTCATATTTGTGATAAAAAAAAAATCGCAATCTGCGTTTATTGATTGGTTTGCGCAAAAGTGGCCGCGTTTACGGATGATGAGAATTAATTTCTGGGATTTTTATTTTTTACTAGTAAAGGCGGCAATCTGTGATATTACGGCGGACATGTTGGACATTTTTGACACTTTTTTGGGAACAATGACATTTATACAGCGATCAGAAATTTAAATGTCCACTGATTACTGTGTAAATGTCATTGGCAGTGAAGGGGTTACCCTGCAGGGTGTAGTGAAGGGGTTAACTGTGTTCCCTGGGTGTGTTCTAACCGTGGGGGGGGGGGGTTGGGCTACCATGGGCATGAGAGATCTAACTGATCCCAGTGACAGGGATCAGTAGATCTGCCATGCCTGTACTGTCAGAATGGGGAACCTCCATGTTTACATCGGCGGTTCTCTGATCTTTGCCTGTGGCCGCTCATCGCGGCTCGCCGGGGGACATCGGGTCCTCCCGAGCAGACTCCTCAGGAGTGCGGCGGGCACATCGCGCCCCTTAGTGGCCATTCGCAGATCGCTGTCTTTAACGGCGATTCGCGCACAGCAACCCGACTGCTGCCGTGAAAACACGGCACGCGGTCAGGAAGTGGTTAAATATCCACTGATTACTGTATAAATGTCATTGACAGGGAAGGGGTTAACCTACAGGGGGAGATCTAGGGGGTAACTGTGTTCCCTAGGCGTGTTCTAACTGAGAGGGGGGCTGGGCTGCCAGTGACGGGGCG
>BLSH010474949.1:59858-79296 GCA_018402905.1 Glandirana rugosa | reverse complement strand
AGAGCTTTCTTTTGGTGGAATTTGATCACCACTGCGTCATTTATGATCGCCGCTATAAACAAAAAAAGGGAGACAATGTTGAAAAAAGCACAATATTTTTTACTTTTTGCTAAAATACAAATCCAAAAATAAAAAAACAAATTTATTCATCGGTTTTGGCCGATATATATTCTACATATTTTTGGTAAAAAATCGCAATTGGCGTTTATTGATTGGGTTGCGCAAAAGTTATAGCGCCTACAAACTATGGATATTGATTTATGGCGTTTTTATTTTTTTTACTGGCAATGGCGGCGATCTGCGATTTTTATCGGGACTGCGATATTGGGGCGGACATGTCGGACATTTGTGACACTTGTTTGGGACCAATGACATTTATTCAGCGATCAGAAATTTAAATGTCCACTGATTACTGTGTAAATGTCATTGGCAGTGAAGGGGTTAACCTGCAGGGGGCAGTGAAGGGGTTAACTGTGTTCCCTGGGCGTGTTCTAACTGTGTGGGGGGGATGGGTTGGCAAGGACATAACAGATCTAACTGATCCCAGTGACAGGGATCAGTAGATCTGTCATGTCCCCTGTCCCAGAACGGGGAACCGCCGTGTTTACATCGGTGGTTCCCCATTACTCCTCTTTGTAAGGAGATCGCGGGTCTGGACCCGCTCACGTGACGCGCGCCACCGACGGGAGCGCACCAAGCGCGAGCCGAATGGTAGGACGTCTATTTTAGGGCCGCGCTGTAGCCGTCATTTGGCTATGGCGCGGTCGGGAAGAGGTTAAAGTTCATGTGCGTGTAAAGGCAGGCGTCCCAATACTTTTGGTAATGTCGTGTAAATATCCCACCCCCACCCCCCATATAATGATCCCTCTTCTCACTTTACCAGTTCTCAGGAACACAGCGGCCATATTGAAAGTCATGTCCTTTATTGAGTCCAAATAATACACCAATAGTTGTGAAAACGGTCCAACAGCACATTAAATATTAAGTGCTTAACCTGGTTTTATACAGAACGGTCCGAACAAGGAAAAAAAAAAGCCAAGAGAAGAGAATGGAAATCTTGTGAGCGGTGGAGGCGGTCCGGACGATCCAGCGGGTATCGGAGGTGTCCAACGTACGGCACCGGTGATTGTTTTTTTTTTTTTTTTCTTTAAACCGCACGGCGTGTTTAAAAAGAACAGCAGCTTATTCTGCGCAAAACTGCAATTTGCACACAGGACCATTTTGTACAAAATATGAAGTGTAAAGTTTTATTACTTATTACCATAAAACAAAGTACAATGTATGTACAATATTAAAATGAAGCCATACTACAGCCACGCTAAAAAGACACTTGTCATAGATACTGATGACATTCCTGATGTACAGGTAAAATTTCGGAAAAAAAGTGAGGACAATCGACTTTATTGAGAAAAACGATCACCAAAAAAAAAAAAACGACCAGGTTTCTTTCAGTCGGTTGACGTATTATTTTGGTATTTATCTACACCATAGAACGTTTTATTTAAAAAAAACAAAATGGAGGATTTAACTTTGGGGTGAGGAATTTGATAAACCACAGCCTAGCAGGAGAGGAAAAAAAGCCCCACGGTGTTTTTTTCCTTTATTATTTGGTGAATGTTTTCCTGCAATAAAGACCAAGAAAACCTAAAAAAAAAAAAAACGTTTTGTGTGTTTAACAAAAATAGCTGAGTTTGCACAGTCAACCAAACATCGATATACAAGGCTGTGAGTCGGGGAAAACGTGAAAGGGTTTGAAGCGTTCTCTTTTCTAAGCGATGTTTTTTCCCCATGTACACAAAGAAAAATAAATTAACAGCAAAAGATGGAGGTTCAAACAATGGTACACCAAATACGCAACATACAAGCGACCCGGCCGCCCTTTAACTCTGCTCTTCCTTGGAAGCGTTGTCCCAATTTTTAAAGAGTTTTTTTTTATTTTACACGGGGAACAAAGCATTTTCTCTGCTGAAAGAATCCCTCCTGAAGAAGAAAAGCCAAAAAAACAAAGGATAAAAAAAGGCCTTTTTCCAGGATCTGAAACGCGTTGCTACAAAGAAGCGATTTCAATTTGTGATAATTAAAGCTTCCTTGACTAAAACTAATCTGAGCGCTGGTTGAATGTTTCTCTCTTGTGCAGGAGAAATAAAAAAAAAAGCAAAAAAACTTGAATACTGGCCGCCCTGAGATTACAAAAAAAAAAAGATCGCTCTGCTTGAACCCAGACTGCACATGCGATGTGACCCTAAGGGGAAACCATAGCAGCATCTAGAATCAGAACAGCAACAGACGTATTTACAGGATCATCGCTGAGGTCCATCCGGAGAGTGCGCTTCTAAAATAGAACTTTTAGAACGTAGGGAAGAACTCCGCGTCGCACGGCCGCCGTCAACGTCTCATTTTTTCTGAGGCCTTATTTCTGCAAACTCCTTTATATAAAAAAAAAAAAAGCTCACAAATCATCAGCCGTCCTCCAAAAATATACACATTTATAAAGAGCCAACAGCTTATACAGTATATATACTTCTCACGGTTACTACCAGCAAGTGAAAAATAAATCTAAAGCCCCCCCTCCAACAAAGCGTTGGCGTTTGCAACATAAGTGTTACGTAAAAGGTGAGGAACGCCGTGCCCAGGATCAGCAGTGAAATAATCAGAACTATTTTTTTTCCCCATTTTTCAACACAAGTTTTTTCTTAGATTACCTTGATTTTTTTTTTTTCTCTTTTATTACATGGCATTTGTGCCACCACATGGGGGTAGAGCACCACTATACTACCATCTGGTGAGACAAACTGCTCTACCACCATCTGGTGAGACAAACACTGCTTTACTACCATCTGGTGAGAAGAGCGCCGCTCTACTAACATCTGGTGAGACGAGCGCTGCTCTACTAACATCTGGTGAGACGAGCACCGCTCTACTAACATCTGGTGAGACGAGCGCCGCTCTACTAACATCTGGTGAGACGAGTGCCGCTCTACCAACACCTGGTGAGAAGAGAGCCGCTCTACCAACACCTGGTGAGAAGAGAGCCACTCTAACATCTGGTGAGAAGAGAGCCGCTCTAACATCTGGTGAGAAGAGAGCCGCTCTAACATCTGGTGAGAAGAGAGCCGCTCTAACATCTGGTGAGAAGAGAGCCGCTCTACCAACATCTGGTGAGAAGAGAGCCGCTCTACCAACATCTGGTGAGACGAGCGCCTGCGCTACCACTATCTGGTGACATGACTGCTCTACTACCATCTGGTGACATGACTGCTCTACCATCTGGTGATATGAACCCACTCTACTTCCATCTGGTGAGAAGAGTGGCGCTCATGTCACCAGATGATGGTAGAGCAGTGCTCTTCTCACCAGATGGTAGTAGAGTGGCGCTCATCTCACCAGATGGTAAAGAGAGTGGTGCTCGTCTCATCAGATGGTAATGAGAGTGGTGCTCGTCTCACCAGATGGTAATGAGAGTGGTGCTCGTCTCACCAGATGGTAGTAGAGTGGCACTCATCTCACCAGATGGTAGTAGAGTGGCACTCATCTCACCAGATGGTAGTAGAGTGGCACTCATCTCACCAGATGGTAGAGTGGTGCTCGTCTCATCAGATGGTAATGAGAGTGGTGCTCGTCTCACCAGATGGTAGTAGAGTGGCACTCATCTCACCAGATGGTAATGAGAGTGGTGCTCGTCTCACCAGATGGTAATGAGAGTGGTGCTCGTCTCACCAGATGGTAGTAGAGTGGCACTCGTCTCACCAGATGGTAGTAGAGCGGTGCTCGTCTCACCAGATGGTAGTAGAGTGGCACTCATCTCACCAGATGGTAATGAGAGTGGTGCTTGTCTCACCAGATGGTAGTAGAGCGGCGCTCGTCTCACCAGATGGTAATAGAGTGGTGCTCATGTCACCAGATGGTAGTAGAGTGGCACTTGTCTCACCAGATGGTAATGAGAGTGGTGCTCGTCTCACCAGATGGTAATAGAGCGGCGCTCATCTCACCAGATGGTAGTAGAGCGGCGCTCGTCTCACCAGATGGTAATAGAGCGGCGCTCATCTCACCAGATGGTAGTAGAGCGGCGCTCGTCTCACCAGATGGTAATGGAGTGGTGCTCGTGTCACCAGATGGTGGTAGAATGGTCCTTTAGTGCACTTTTAGAAATGGTTCTGTAATACTTAAAGGATGATGTGATGAAGACCGACAAGAATATGGCTTTTCAATACACAAAGAAGAGATACAGGACAAGAATTTTTCCCCCGCCCAAAAAAACCCCCCAAAAACCTGAGGAATAATAATTAAACAAAAATGGAGCCAGGGATTGTCGGAGGAAAGGGTAACCAACAAAGACTACGCAGCACATGCAGTTAAAGCCTCTAATTGTTCCCCCTAATCAACAATATAAAAGAAGTGGGTTAGTAAATTGAAGTAACGATCGTTCCGGAGCACCAGTGTCCCTTGCATGGCTCTGTGTGAATTTTTGGTGAGGAGTCGCCCATCGCTCAGAATGGTTACCATTGTTTGAACGTCAGATCTTAGGCTGAACGCTGGGAGTTATTGCCTACAGAACGGGGTGAGAAAAGCTTGGACTGCGTTTATGGAGATCGGCATGGCACAAAAAAAAAAGTTATTTTTCCTCTTCCTACTCTGTAACTCAGCTTCTGGAGAGGGGAGGGGAGGAAAAAATAAATCCACAAAGTATGATTGAATTGTCAAAGTCTAATGCCCGTCGTGGGTTATTAAATCGTCAGCTCGGCAATGAGATTCCAAGGCTTTCATGGTATAGATGTCCTGAGGCAATTCTGACTTGCGTCGTACAAGAGGTCGCTCCTTCTTTAAATCTTTTAGAGCCTGGAAATGAAAACAGAAACGCAGAAAATGTTTTACTGATAGTTTGGCCTTCTCTTCAATACAAGGAGTAACCCCTTCCCACCCTCTCCTGCCAGCCCTTTATGGGGTTCTGAAGAGAGGCGGAGTTCCCGATCACCATTAGCACACAGCAGTCACATGATTGGGAGCCCCTCCCACCAGTTCCTGATCATAAATGGGGTCAGTGTGTTGGTAGTAAGGATGGGCTCGGGCGTGTTGGCACGTGCCTGAGCCAGCCAGGAAGTGTGAACCCTGCACTGCGCTAATCACAGGCAGGGAGACGTTCCCCCGATCGCTGCAGCTGTGCATCGGGCAAATGTCTCACTGCCTGTGATTAGCGCAGTGCAGGGTTCACTTCCCGGCGGGCACTTGCGAACGCACCCGAGCCCAGCCTTAGTTGGGAGTACATAGTGAGCACGCTCTCCATACAGGACAGTGAAGCACAATAGACGTGTAGTAAGTGGCCACTAAGGCCCCCCGGCACGTATCCCTTACATACATGATCAGTAAGAGGTTATAGTAAACAATATATGGCCAAATCATTGTGTACACCTGACTATCACACCTACAAGTACATTGGCTTGTTGGACATCGCATTTCAAAACTATGGCCATTATTGTGGAAGTGGCCTCCCCTTAGGTAAAACATTGTCATGAATTATTATCCAAGACAAATCTGCATTACAGTACTGTGTTAGGTTAGTAAGTTATGTGTATACATTATACAGCCAAAAGTATGTGAACCCCACTTCCAGTACTGGCATTTAGGTGCCTCCAGTGAAGGGTCCTGGTGATTCTCCATCACACAAAGACATTGGAGACAATTGTACTCTTCCAACTTTGTGGTAACAGTTTGGTGAAGACCCTTTCTGTTCCAGCGTGACTGTGCCCCCCGTGTACAAAGCCAGCTCCATAAAGTCATGGTGTGACCAGATTGGTGTGGAGGAACTCCAGTGTCCTAACCTCATCCCTACTGATTGTGGCAAATTGGAACACCGAATGTAAACCAGATCCATAAAGACATTAATTGACCAGTCTGGTGTGGAGGAACTCAAATGGTCCTGACCTCAACTCTACACAACACCTTTGAGGTGAATAAGAATGCCGAATGTGAGCTGTGTCTTCTCACCCAACATCGGTACCCAACCTAACAAATAACCACAACATTTAGAAGGGACTCTGTGGCCAAGTCTTCCCAAGACTAGGCAAAACAGATGCAAAAGCATCAGGGATAGGCTGGCCCCTCCCATGGGGGCCGTCCTCACCTGAGCCTATAAAACCCCCTGCTGGCCAATGGCATTCAGTTTGTCACAAGCAGTGCAACAAAAAAACCAGAGGGGTGGGTGCTGCGTCTGTCAGTGAACTCAGAGAAAAGGATTTTATGGTAAGTTATAATAAAATCCCTTTTTCTCTTACGTTCACTGACAGACGCAGCTCTTCTTAAATGACACGTGGGGACGTCCCAAAGCAGTGCCAAAAACTAGAGGGGTGGGCAAACAACAACAACTGTACCCAACAGAACCCTCTCAGGGAGCGCCAGACGCGCTCACACCGCTGCTCGCAAAACTTTGCGGCCAAAAGCAGCATCCGCTGATGCCGACACATCAACTTTGTAAAACTTAGTAAACGTGTGCACTGAGGCCCAAGTGGCCGCTTTGCACACCTGAGACACCGAAGCCTCGTGCCTGAATGCCCAGGAGGTGCTTACCGACCTGGTGGAATGAGATGTGACCGGAAAAGGGGGAACCTTGCCCCAAAGCTCATACGCATGGGTCACGGTCTGTCTAATCCAACGGGAAATGGTAGCCGACGAGGCTGCCGAACCCTGTTTGGAGCCCCCGGGTAACACAAACAACGAGTCATACTTCCGAAAGGAAGCTGTAGCACTCAAATAAACCCGCAGGGCCCTCACCACATCCAAAGAGTGTAACTCAAATTCCTTAGGATGTTTTAGGTGAGGACATAATGAAGGAAGGACAAATCCTCATTCAAATGAAAAGAAGAGACCACCTTCGGAAGGAAAGAAGGTGGAAGTCGCAACACCGCCTTGTCATTATGAAGAATCAAGTACGGGGACTTGCATGACAAGGCAGCCAATTCCGACACCCGCCGTGCGGACGTGACAGCCACTAAGAAGGCAACCTTCTGCGACAAAAGCGACAAGGGAATGTCCCTAATCTTCTCATACGGTGGTTTCTGTAAAACAGAGCACCAGATTCAAATCCTACGGCGCCAGAGGCGGTCGAAACTGGGGAGCCACATGACGTACACCCTGTACAAATGTGTGGATCAGCGAATGGGAAGCCAAAGGTCTCTGAAAAAGGACCACTAAGGCCGAAATCTGGTCTTTGAGCGTACTCAATGCCAGGCTCTTGTCCAGTCCCTGTTGCAGAAAAGTCAGCACCCTGGACACCAAATAAGAGCGAGGGTTCCAACCTCCCGCTTCGCACCATGCAATATAGGCTTTCCAGGTCCTGTGATAAATTTTGCGCGAAGTGCACTTACGTGCCTTAAGCATAGTAGGGATTACAGAGTCAGCAATCCCTTAATACCTGGGCCTCAATAGCCAAGCCGTCAAAGCCAGCGAGGGTAAAGCAGGGTGCAAGATGGGACCTTGGGACAGCAGGTCTTTGCGAAGCGGAAGCCCCAAGGAGCGTCTGCCACCATCCGAACCAGATCGGCGTACCAAGTGCGCCGAGGCCAATCGGGAGCGACCAGGATCGTCGGAATACCCTCAGCAGCTATCCTGCGCAGAACCCGAGGCAACAGCTTCAGGGGAGGGAAGAGGTATATTAACCGATACCGACCCCAAGGAGCCACCAGCGCGTCCGTGGCGACCGCCAACGGATCTCTTGTTCTGCACACGAAGGTCTCGACCTTGTGATTGAACCTGGACGCCATGAGGTCTACCTCTGGTGTGCCCCACTTGCAGCAAATCTGGCGAAACACCTCCGGATGCAGGGACCATTCCCCCTGGTCCAGTGTCTGGCGACTGAGAAAGTCCGCCTGCCAGTTCTCCACTCCCGGAATGTAAATTGCGGAGAGCGCCGGAACGTGTTGTTCCGCCCAGCGGAGAATCAGAGCAGCCTCTGCAGCTGCCGCGGAACTTCTTGTCCCTCCTTGATGGTTCACATATGCCGCAGCTGTGGCGTTGTCCGACTGAACCCAGACAGGGAGGCCATGCAGCCTTGTCGACCAACAGGACAAGCAAAGCCTGATCGCTCTCAGTTCCAACACATTTATCGGAAGTCGAGCTTCCTGAGCTGACCAACGGCCCTGAGCAGACAACTGACCCAACACCCCTCCCCAGCCCGTCAGGCTGGCATCCGTCGTTACAATCGACCAGTTGAGGGGAAGAAAGGACTTTCCCAGAGTCAGTGCTGGAGCCTGGAGCCACCAAGTCAGTGATCCCCTGGTCTGGTGGTCCAAATAGATCAGTCTGTCCAGAGAAAAAGGAGATTTGTCCCATTTTGACAGAATCGCCTTCTGCAGGAGACGAGTGTGACTCTGGGCGTAAGGTATCGCCTCGAAGGACGAAACCATGTGCCCCAACACCCGCATGCAGAACCTTAGGGAGGACCTCCGGCGCGACAGTAGGGTCCGAACCGCCACTTGCAGCCCCAATAGCTTGTCGGGAGGCAAGAACACCTTCGCCTGCACCGTGTCTAGAATCAGACCAAGGTACTCCAGGCGACATGAGGGGGCTAGCAAGGACTTTTGCAGGTTGATGAGCCAACCGAATTCCCTTAGTGTAGAAGCCGTGATTCTCACGTCCTCCTCCAAGGACACTGCCGACTCCGCCCTCAAGAGCAGGTCGTTGAGGTACGCTACCACTGCAATACCTCTCTGTCTTATCAGTGCTAGGACCGGTGCCAACGCCTTGGTGAACACCCTGGGAGCCGAGGCCAGACCGATAGGTAGAGCCACAAACTGGTAGTGCAGGTCTCCCACTGTGAAGAGCAGAAAACGCTGGTGTTTTTGGCAGATGGGAACGTGCAGATAGGCGTCCCTGATGTCCAGGGACGCCAAGAATTCCCCTTGATGCAGGGCAGCAACGACCGAGCGAATGGACTCCATCTTGAACTTCTGTGCTTTGACAAAGCAGTTCAGAGCTTTGAGGTCCAGAATCGGCCTGACCCCGCCCTTTTTGGGCACCACAAAGAGGTTTGAGTAAAAACCGCAGAACCTCTCCTCCAGTGGAACTGGCACCACGACGCCCATGTCCGCAAGGGACTGGACCGCGCCTAACAGCTCCTCCAGACGTCCCTGCGGGAGTCTTAGGTTTGAGGGAAAGAACCTGTCTGGGGGCAGAGCTTTGAACTCTATCCGGTAACCGGTGGACACCACATCCAGGACCCACCGATCGGAGATGTGAGCTGTCCAGCAGTCCGCAAACTCCAATAACCGGCCCCCCACCCGAGAGATGGGCGGGGGCAACCCGTCACGCTGAGGAGGGCTTATCCTCCGCTTTACCAGGTTTCCGTTGCCAGGTTCTCTTACCAGACCCAGCCGGGGCCTTACTGGACTTGGTACCCGCCCCGGCTGTACCTGAGGCACGAAAAAACTTTTTCTGCCCAGAAAAAGAGGGGTCCTGTCGTCGGCGAAAGTCCCGCCGTTTGGGTTCCGAAAGAAAGAGACCCTTCCCCCCCCCCGTGAAATCCTTAATGCTTTCGTCCAGCTGCGGTCCAAACAAACGACCCCCCTGGAAGGGAAGGTCAGTGAGGCGTTTCTTAGACACCTGATCACCCGACCAAGACCTCAGCCACAACAACCGTCTGATGATTACTGCAAAAGCGGAAATTTTGGACAGCATGGGCATGATGTCCAGCAGGGAGTCACACAGATAATGGAGGCCATCCATCGCATGTTGCACCTTATGCAACTCATTCCTCGCACAATTGCAACGCAAATTTTTGCTCACCGAGGAGAGGCACTCAGAAAGGGACTGCGCTGTCATTGCTGAGGCCAGAGCTGGCCGCATAGCAAAACCTGCCACCTGAAAAATAGCCTTAGACACCATTTCCGTGCGACGATCCGCCGCGTCCTTAAAAGAGGGCGAACCCTCCACAGGAAGGGTGGCAGCCTTATTTAGACGGGCCACCGGTGGGTCCACCGAAGGGAAAGCCCACCGCTTAAGGAAAGCATCCTCAAAGGGATAGCGCACTGCAAAACGCTTAGGCAAGGTGAAGGAATTTTTGGGGGAACCCCATTCCTTAAAAACAGCCCGCTCAAAAAATTGATCATAGGGAAAAAACCCTAGGGGACTTAGGAGGCTTCATAGACCCACAGACATAAGTGGAAGTCTGCGCCTCCTCAGGCTGAGCAAGGCACAGAGCCTGGCGAATGTCAGCAATTAGCGCCGCTACAATTGCCTTGTAGCACGCCACTGAGGCCCCCTGGTCCTCTTCAGTATCTGAGAGGACCAATTCGCCTTCAGAGAGTTCCGCGGGGGTCCCCGTGACAACCGAATTGACTTCATGATCTGAATCCTTGCCTGAGGAGACATGGGGGGCCAAGCGCTTAGCGGGGGGCTCTGGGGCCGGAGCAGTAACCACGTTAGGAATGAATTCCACAAAAAGAGCCCGCAAAAGGTCCAAGGTGACCGCAGGGGCTTGTACGGAGCGCTGCTCTGCCGGCTCAAAATCAGAGGGCGCTGCAGGGTCCATAGCCGCCGTGTCGCCGTCCCCAGACATAGGCCTGAATGGGACGCCCCCCCACGTAATCACCACCACCACCTGAGACCACCCAGGGAGCCTGGAAGGACAAGCCCACAAAAAACAACACCCCAAGGAGCCAGCCAAACCTGCTGCTTCTAGCCCTGTAGCCTGTCAGCGCTGTGAGAGAAAAAGCGCGCCTGGGGACTGTACCACACGTGCAGCTGGAGGAGAAATCGCGCGGTTACAAGTGTGCAATACCACAAACCGCCACCGGGGAGAAAATGGCACTCGCGCAGCACGAGCCAACCGCCGCAAAATGGCGGCTAAACGGCAACCCGAACAAATGTTCCCCAAGGGGAACACCGGTACAGGCCCCAGGGCCCTCTATATCACAAACGCGACGCCGCGCGAACGCGGCAGACCAGGGGGGGGTAGGGGGGCAACGCAATTACTAGGTGCAGGGAAAGGCTACCGCTAAAATTAAAAAACTGCCCCGGATGCCGCCCCCCCCACGCCCTAAGGCGGAGGAGGGGTCCACTCACCAGTCCGACGGGCGATGTGGGTAGCCACCCGAAGCAGACTTTCCCCCCTTGTCCCGGAAAGGATTGCTGCTGGCCAAGGCCACTGGAAAGGCAAAAGCCAGACACTGGGCACAAGTGGCAACAGCCACAGGCCGCCCGCACGGAACGGGCCCTGAGCGACGCAGCCCTGACATTTTAGGGTAGGTCGCCAGGAGGTGGCCGGGCAGGGCAAAGCTTTGGATTCGTGATATCCGCTCTATGCCAAGGCCGGCTACTTTATAGAAGTCTTCATCTTTTTCATAGAGAAAAATTGCATGCAGAAAAACGCATGTCCCATGAGGGAACCCAGTCAACTCCTTTGCACTAGGCAAACAAAACTGAATGCTATTGGCCAGCAGGGGGTTTTATAGGCTCAGGTGAGGACGGCCCCCATGGGAGGGGCCAGCCTATCCCTGATGCTTTTGCATCTGTTTTGCCTAGTCACTCCTGATAGGACGACATAAAACCCACGTGTCATTTAAGAAGAGCTGCGTCTGTCAGTGAACGTAAGAGAAATATAGGTAAAGTTGATCCAGGGAATATCCAATTGCCTCTTGGGGATCAGGAAGGATTTTTCCCTGCTGTAAGCAAATTGGATTATTGGCTTTTCTGGGTTTTTTTTTTTACCTTTCTCTGGATCAACTGTGGGTATAGGACTGTATGATTTTTTTATTGGTTGAACTAGATGGACTTGTGTCTTTTTCAACCTATAAGATTGCACATCAATTTTCAAAGACATCCTCCAAATTTTGGGGGAAAGCAGTAGCGCTAGCAAAAACATGGTGTTATGGAACTCCGGTGTCCTGTACAGAGTCCTGACCTCATTTCTACTGAACACCTTTGGGATGAATTGGAAGGCTGAAGATAAGCCAGGTCTTCTCATCTAACATCAGTACCTGACCTCACAAAACGGGCAAACTCCATATTATTGGCCATGGTTTTGGAATGGGATGACCAACCAGCTCTTACAATGATGGTCAGGTGTCCATGAACTTTTGGACATATAGCATAAGAATTGAGACTTCATGGGTGAACAATAAGGCATGAGGATTCATTGTTACGTTCATTTGATCAAACCAAGTCTTTATGGAGCTGGTTTAGTCAGTTTGTGCAGGACATTCAAGTTCCTCCTCACCAGAGCCCTGACCTCACCCTAATGAACACCTTTGGTGGCTGCAAGCCTGGTCTTTGTTTTCAGTGCCCAACATGTGAGCCAGGTCTTCTCAATCAACATCAGTACCTGCCCTGAAAATGGGTACAAATTCCCACAGACACCCACCCTCCAAAATCTTGCGGAAAGTCTTCCCAGAGGAGAGGAGGATGTTCTAGATGCAAAGTGGGCCACCTCCATAAAGACATGGTTTGGCCAGTTTGATGTGGAGGAATCTGAGTGTCCTGCACACAGTCCTGACCGCATCTCTACTAAACACCTTTGTGATGGATTGGATGGTGAGCCAGGTCTACATCCAGCATCAGTACCTGACCTCACATAATTGGCACAAATTCCCACAGACACCCTCCAAAATCTTGCAGAAAGTCTTCCCAGAAGAGTGGAGAATATCATAGAAACAGGGGGGCATCTTTACCATAATAGTGACTCATAGTTGTGATAGTCGGGTGTCCAAACTTTTGGCCATATGGTGACAGGTCCATCAATCTCAGAGCGGCTGGATTACCCAGAGCGGGGATCTCACATTTACTCAACAGCCTCTGTAATATGAAGTTCCGCCTCCTGGACCAGCTCCTATGATAGACAGAACACTGGTCCAATGCCAGGACATGTGACTACTATTATAGAAGCTGGTCAGGGAGGTGGGACTAAGTATGAAAGAGGCCGCCTAGTAAACGGGAGATCACCGCTCTGTGTAATCTAATCTCCATGCATTGGTGAGATTGCAGATGGGCAGAGATCAGGCTGCAATTTCGAGGCTGCAGATGGGCACAGATCAGGCTGCATTGATGTGCAATGGTGAGGCTGCAGATGGGCACTGATCAGGCTGCATTGATGGGCACTGATCAGGCTGCATTGATGGGCACTGATCAGGCTGCATTGATGTGCAATGGTGAGGCTGCAGATGGGCACTGATCAGGCTGCATCGATGGGAACTGATCAGGCTGCATCGATGGGAACTGATCAGGCTGCATCGATGGGAACTGATCAGGCTGCATCGATGGGAACTGATCAGGCTGCATCGATGGGAACTGATCAGGCTGCATCGATGGGGCACTGATCAGGCTGCATTGATGGGCACTGATCAGGCTGCATTGATGGGGCACTGATCAGGCTGAATTGATGGGGCACTGATCAGGCTGCATTGATGGGGCACTGATCAGGCTGCATTGATTGGGCACTGATCAGGCTGCATCAATGGGCACTGATCAGGCTGCATCGATGGGCACTGATCAGGCTGCATTGATGGGGCACTGATCAGGCTGCATTGATGGGGCACTGATCAGGCTGCATTGATGGGGCACTGATCAGGCTGCATTGATGGGGCACTGATCAGGCTGAATTGATGGGGCACTGATCAGGCTGCATTGATGGGGCACTGATCAGGCTGCATTGATGGGGCACTGATCAGGCTGCATCAATGGGCACTGATCAGGCTGCATTGATGGGCACTGATGCTTATTTTCCTTCAAAGTTCCTTATTTAAAATGTTAAAAAGTTTTTTTCCCGGAAACTTCCCTCTTAAAAATAAGATGCGTGTTATACGCTGATAAATATGGCAGCTTTACCTTTTAAACTGCGGAAATGTCACAAGAAGTGAAAAGTAAACGGAGGAAAAAAAAAAAACGCAAACATTGTAAAAGGTAAGATTACCTGAGATGCCTCTTCCCGCACGGTCTTTTTAAGCATCTGTACATCTTCAAGTAAGGGCCCCTCCGTCTCCATCGCAACAGGACTGTTTAGAGCGGATGTGTCGGGGTGCAGGGGGAACTGAAACAGAAGAGCCGAGGGTTACCCCAGAAAAGAGGAGAAGACGCAGTACATGCATTATATATCACACTATATACAGGAGTGCATTATATATCACACTATATACAGGAGTGTATTATATATATCACACTATATACAGGAGTGTATTATATATATCACACTATATACAGGAGTGTATTATATATATCACACTATATACAGGAGTGCATTATATATATATCACACTATATACAGGATATATAATAGAGGAGTACATTATATATCACACTATATACAGGATATATAATAGAGGAGTACATTATATATATATCACACTATATACAGGATATATAATAGAGGAGTACATTATATATCACACTATATACAGGATATATAATAGAGGAGTACATTATATATCACACTATATACAGGATATATAATAGAGGAGTGCATTATATATCACACTATATACAGGAGTGCATTATATATCACACTATATACAGGAGTGCATTATATATATCACACTATATACAGGAGTGCATTATATATCACACTATATACAGGATATATAATAGAGGGGTGCATTATATATCACTCTATATACAGGATATATAATAGAGGGGTGCATTATATATATCACACTATATACAGGATATATAATAGAGGAGTACATTATATATATCACACTATATACAGGATATATAATAGAGGAGTGCATTATATATCACACTATATACAGGATATATAATAGAGGAGTGTATTATATATGTCACACTATATACAGCAGTACATTATATATATCACACTATATACAGGATATATAATAGAGGAGTGTATTATATATATCACACTATATACAGGATATATAATAGAGGAGTACATTATATATCACACTATATACAGGATATATAATAGAGGAGTACATTATATATCACACTATATACAGGATATATAATAGGGGAGTACATTATATATCACACTATATACAGGATATATAATAGAGGAGTGCATTATATATCACACTATATACAGGAGTGCATTATATATCACACTATATACAGGAGTGCATTATATATCACACTATATACAGGATATTTAATAGAGGAGTACATTATATATATCACACTATATACAGGAGTGCATTATATATATCACACTATATACAGGAGTGTATTATATATCACACTATATACAGGATATATAATAGAGGAGTACATTATATATCACACTATATACAGGAGTGCATTATATATATCACACTATATACAGGAGTGTATTATATATATCACACTATATACAGGATATATAATAGAGGGGTGCATTATATATCACACTATATACAGGATATATAATAGAGGAGTACATTATATATCACACTCTATACAGGATATATAATAGAGGAGTGTATTATATATGTCACACTATATACAGGAGTGCATTATATATATCACACTATATACAGGATATATAATAGAGGAGTACATTATATATCACACTATATACAGGAGTGCATTATATATCACACTATATACAGGATATATAATAGAGGAGTGCATTATATATCACACTATATACAGGAGTGCATTATATATCACACTATATACAGGATATATAATAGAGGAGTACATTATATATATCACACTATATACAGGAGTGCATTATATATCACACTATATACAGGATATATAATAGAGGAGTACATTATATATATCACACTATATACAGGATATATAATAGAGGAGTACATTATATATCACACTATATACAGGAGTGCATTATATATATCACACTATATACAGGAGTGTATTATATATATCACACTATATACAGGATATATAATAGAGGGGTGCATTATATATCACACTATATACAGGATATATAATAGAGGAGTACATTATATCTCACACTATATACAGGATATATAATAGAGGAGTACATTATATATCACACTATATACAGGAGTGCATTATATATATCACACTATATACAGGATATATAATAGAGGGGTGCATTATATATCACACTATATACAGGATATATAATAGAGGGGTGCATTATATATATCACACTATATACAGGATATATAATAGAGGAGTACATTATATATATCACACTATATACAGGATATATAATAGAGGAGTGCATTATATATCACACTATATACAGGATATATAATAGAGCAGTGCATTATATATCACACTATATACAGGATATATAATAGAGGGGTGCATTATATATCACACTATATACAGGATATATAATAGAGTACATTATATATATCACACTATATACAGGATATATAATAGAGGAGTACATTATATATATCACACTATATACAGGATATATAATAGAGGAGTACATTATATATCACACTATATACAGGATATATAATAGAGGAGTACATTATATATCACACTCTATACAGGATATATAATAGAGCAGTACATTATATCTCACACTATATACAGGATATATAATAGAGGAGTACATTATATATCACACTATATACAGGATATATAATAGAGGAGTACATTATATATCACACTATATACAGGATATATAATAGAGCAGTGCATTATATATCACACTATATACAGGATATATAATAGAGGAGTGCATTATATATCACACTATATACAGGATATATAATAGAGCAGTGCATTATATCTCACACTATATACAGGATATATAATAGAGGGGTGCATTATATAGATCACACTATATACAGGATATATAATAGAGGAGTACATTATATATCACACTATATACAGGATATATAATAGAGGAGTGCATTATATATATCACACTATATACAGGATATATAATAGAGGAGTACATTATATATCACACTATATACAGGATATATAATAGAGGAGTACATTATATCTCACACTATATACAGGATATATAATAGAGGGGTGCATTATATAGATCACACTATATACAGGGTATATAATAGAGGAGTGCATTATATATATCACACTATATACAGGATATATAATAGAGGAGTGCATTATATATCACACTATATACAGGATATATAATAGAGGGGTGCATTATATATCACACTATATACAGGATATATAATAGAGGAGTACATTATATATCACACTATATACAGGATATATAATAGAGGAGTGCATTATATATCACACTATATACAGGATATATAATAGAGCAGTGCATTATATATCAAACTATATACAGGATATATAATAGAGGAGTATATTATATATATCACACTATATACAGGATATATAATAGAGCAGTGCATTATATATCACACTATATACAAGATATATAATAGAGGAGTACATTATATATCTCACACTATATACAGGATATATAATAGAGGAGTACATTATATATCACACTATATACAGGATATATAATAGAGGAGTGCATTATATATATCACACTATATACAGGAGTGTATTATATATATCACACTATATACAGGATATATAATAGAGGAGTGCATTATATATCACACTCTATACAGGATATATAATAGAGGAGTACATTATATATCTCACACTATATACAGGATATATAATAGAGGAGTACATTATATATATCACACTATATACAGGATATATAATAGAGGAGTACATTATATATCACACTATATACAGGATATATAATAGAGGAGTGCATTATATATATCACACTATATACAGGAGTGTATTATATATATCACACTATATACAGGATATATAATAGAGGAGTGCATTATATATCACACTCTATACAGGATATATAATAGAGGAGTACATTATATATCTCACACTATATACAGGATATATAATAGAGGAGTACATTATATATCACACTATATACAGGATATATAATAGAGGAGTGCATTATATATCACACTATATACAGGATATATAATAGAGGAGTACATTATATATCACACTATATACAGGATATATAATAGAGGAGTACATTATATCTCACACTATATACAGGATATATAATAGAGGAGTGCATTATATATCACACTATATACAGGATATATAATAGAGGAGTACATTATATATCACACTATATACAGGATATATAATAGAGGAGTACATTATATATATCACACTATATACAGGATATATAATAGAGGAGTGCATTATATATCACACTATATACAGGATATATAATAGAGGAGTGCATTATATATCGCACTATATACAGGATATATAATAGAGGAGTGCATTATATATCACACTATATACAGGATATATAATAGAGGAGTACATTATATATATCACACTATATACAGGATATATAATAGAGGAGTACATTATATATCACACTATATACAGGATATATAATAGAGGAGTACATTATATATATCACACTATATACAGGATATATAATAGAGTACATTATATATATCACACTATATACAGGATATATAATAGAGTACATTATATATATCACACTATATACAGGATATATAGTCAGTTGATATGAGGAGCAATGCAGGTGAAATGTAATAATAATCGCATGCTGGGAGTTATCTGAAGGTTCCAGCTGAATATTTTGCAGCAAAAGGAAAACGGATGGCGTCCAATAATCCTGAAGACTTCTCACAGATTATTGGGGGTAATATAAGCATTACAATATCACACCATTAGCGGGGTATGCTAATATATAGTAATAAATAATGGGGTCTTCATAGGACTTCCAGCCCGGATCGCATGGTCTCTGGCTCGCGGGGGGAGGGCGCTCACACAACCAATCCATATAGAATTATTGGGGTGGCTTTGAATGTTTCATGAACTTCCCCCTCTGATCTACCCGCCATTACTATACATATGTGATGGTAAAGAAATGTACCCCCCCCCCCCCCATAGTTGGGTTTAAAAGAAAAGAAAAAACTATCTACGATCCTTTTGAACTTACCTAAATCCGTGGTCATGTGATCCCGAGTCATCTCTTCCATGGCGGAGCGAAGGATCCTTCTTTGGGTGTCGATGCCTTAGATGTCCAGTGGTGGCGTCTTCTCAGGTTACAGGAGACAGCGGGATGACGTCACCAGGAGGGGACTACAGTGCTGGAGCAGCGTTGTCGACCCTCAGATAGCGGCACACGGCGGTGGATTCCGGTAACCAACACGTTAGAGGTTTTTTTTTGATGTCTAAATGATTTTTTATGGTTTGCAGACTGGAGCTGATATTTAGGTTACAGTCATTGGGAGATCACAGACATGCCGATACTTAGTCTGCCTCTCGTGCTCGGTGATTATGGCTGCCCAGTGGCACCACAGACTATGGCAGCACACAAGTAACTCTAATCTTATATACTATATTTTGGTGTGACAGCCCTTTGGGGGATGGGGGTTAGGTTGTGAACCCCACTTGTCCTGCCATTAGATTCCAGACTCCCAGAAGAAGTCAGGGAAAATCCCAGCAGGCAGAGGAAGCCACACGATGAAGGGGGGGGGGGGGG
>BLSH010474911.1:6048-21188 GCA_018402905.1 Glandirana rugosa | reverse complement strand
GGCATCTCATTCATCTACGAAGCACTCACCTGTCCCACAGAAAAATCGACTTTTATGATTAATTGGGAATCTGACCTACAATTCGAATGGGATTTGGATCAGTGGCATATAGCCTGTTCTAGATCCTTTAAGGGTATTTTGAACACCACTATCTCTGAAGCCAGCCTTAAGGTCATGATGAGGTGGTATCTTACCCCAGCTAAACTAGCTACATTCTACCCAAATGCTGACCCACTTTGCTTCAGGGGTTGTCTTCTTAGAGGCACCATGGCCCATATCTGGTGGGAATGCCCTAGAATAAGGCCGTTCTGGTCCAAAATTTTCAACATCATTCGGAAGGTAACGGGTTGCAAACTGGTAAGGTCTCCCCTGATTGCACTCTTAAACGACTGCATTCCGAAGGTCCCGAAACTCAAAAGGAAGCTGATCCATTTCATTCTCCTTGGCGCTAAGGTCACTATATCTAGGGCTTGGAAGCAAGAACGGATCTCCATTAAGGCAGCGATCAGGAAAATCTCCCGGCTAATGACACAGGAAAAACTCGCCAGCATCTTATCAGAAAACCTTCATAAATTTGAAGCAATATGGGAACCTTGGGCAACCTTTGTTGGAGTTTCCTTTGTCCCAGGTACATCAGTGAACCAAACCGTTAGCTGATTTACAGAGCCCAGAGTAATTTCACAAGATCCACACTGAGCACTGCATTCCTCTTCTTTCCTTCCTTTCCCCCTTTTTCTTCTTCCCTCTCTTTCTTTGATGTTTGTATTTGTATGTGCCACAACTGGCACTCAGATGGTACGAGGCACAAGTAGAGTTCATTGGGATAAGAGCTCACTATTTTCATTGAGGTTGACCAAGCAAAGATGTTTTCACAAATTTTTCCTCCCGTCCACTCGATTACGAGGTTCGGTGGGGGGGGGCCCTGGGAGGGTCTGTGGGACCCCAGCTCTCGGCACAGCATGTTCCCCTAGGGGTGCCGGGAATATGGGAGCCTTCCTTGGGACGTCACCTGAGCAGACTTCCACGGGTCCACCCCTTTTAGAGGCTCATTCCTGCTGAGGAGCTAATTCCAAGAATATCTACACGATATGTTGTTATCAGTGATAGATGGCCATAGTCCTTCTTCTGCAGTCATGAGATAGTACAACGGTCATCTCTTTTCTTGAAGGTAAACCCAGTTTTATCTGTTTATGCTATAATGCTTGTCTTACTCCCATTGAATCTAAAGTTCCATATTCAGTTTTCTTGACCAAATGCCTCATTTACCTTCTTTTACTCATAGACTGAATGTCTTTCTTTATTTTGTAACTCGTATTGAATATAGTTGTTGATTTTAACTGTATTTCACCACCGTATTTCTACTGTACTGCAAAACATTTTCAATAAAAACATTGAAAAGAAAGAAAAAAAAAAATCTTTTTATCCAACAAGAAGTCATCTATGTGGTCTTTTATTAAACTCTCCAGTATCTTACCAGCTATAGAAGTTAAACTAACAGGTCTATAGTTACTTGGTAAAGACTTTGATCCCTTTTTAAATATGGGCACCACATCCAGTGGCACTATTCCAGTCATTAAGGAGTCCCTAAAAATGAGATACAATGGCTTTGAAATGACAGAGCTCAATTCCTTTAAGGTCCGTGGATGGATGCCATCTGGTCCAGGTGCTTTATCTACCTTTATTCTGTCTAAATACTTCTGGACCATTTCACTTTTGAGCCATTGTTCGAAAGGGAGAGGTTCCAGCTGTTGCTGTAAGGGACAGATTATTGTTCTATAATCAGATATCTCCTAGTTCTAAAGGGAGAGGTTCCTGCTGCTCCTGTAAGGGACAGATTATTGTTCTATAATCATCTCCTAGTTCTAAAGGGAGAGGTTCCAGCTGTTGCTGTAAGGGACAGAATATTGTTCTATAATCATCTCCTAGTTCTAAAGGGAGAGGTTCCAGCTGTTGCTGTAAGGGACAGATTATTGTTCAAAAATCATCGCCTACTCCTATAGGGCCAGGTTCCAGCTGTTGCTGTAAGGGACAGATTATTGTTCAAAAATCATCTCCTAGTTCTAAAGGGAGAGAGGTTCCAGCTGTTGCTGTAAAGGACAGATTGTTGTTCAAAAATCATCTCCTAGTTCTAAAGGGAGAGGTTCCAGCTGTTGCTGTAAGGGACATATTATTGTTCTATAATCATCTCCTAGTTCTAAAGGGAGAGGTTTCTGCTGCTCCTGTAAGGGACAGGTTATTGTTCTATAATCATCTCCTAGTTCTAAAGGGAGAGGTTCCAGCTGTTGCTGTAAGGGACAGATTATTGTTCAAAAATTGCCTACTCCTATAGGGCCAGGTTCCAGCTGTTGCTGTAAGGGACAGATTATTGTTCAAAAATCATCGCCTACTCCTATAGGGCCAGGCTCCAGCTGTTGCTGTAAGGGACAGATTATTGTTCAGAAATCATCTCCTAGTTCTAAAGGGAGAGGTTCCAGCTGTTGCTGTAAGGGACAGATTATTGTTCTATAATCATCTCCTAGTTCTAAAGGGAGAGATTTCTGCTGCTCCTGTAAGGGACAGACTATTGTTCTATAATCATTTCCTAGTTCTAAAGGGAGAGGTTCCAGCTGTTGCTGTAAGGGACAGATTATTGTTCAAAAATCGCCTACTCCTATAGTGCCAGGTTCCAGCTGTTGCTGTAAGGGACAGATTATTGTTCAAAAATCATCGCCTACTCCTATAGGGCCAGGTTCCAGCTGTTGCTGTAAGGGACAGATTATTGTTCAAAAATCATCACCTACTTCTATAGAGCCAGATTCCAGCTGTTTCTGTAAGTGACAGATTATTGTTCAAAAATCATCTCCTGGTTCTAAAGGGAGAGGTTCCAGTTGTTGCTGTAAGGGACATATTATTGTTCTATAATCATCTCCTAGTTCTAAAGGGAGAGGTTCCTGCTGCTCCTGTAAGGGACAGATTATTGTTCTATAATCATCTCCTAGTTCTAAAGGGAGAGGTTCCAGCTGTTGCTGTAAGGGACAGATTATTGTTCTATAATCATCTCCTAGTTCTAAAGGGAGAGGTTCCTGCTGTTGGTGTGAGTGGTGCATTTCTTGCACCAATATAAAAAGTGTGTCTACGTTGGTGTTTTCAAAAAAAAGAAGAAGGTATTAATTGGTATTAATAAATACTTAAATAGGGCTACATAGTACATTTGCGGGCACAATGAGGAGAGCATCAAATAAGGGACGTGGTCATGGTGCTGCTGGTGATGCTGTGCTGCTGGTGTTGGTGAAGCTCCTGTTGGAAGGAGAGGACGTGGTCGATGTGTGCCAGCTACACGCACAAGTGAAACACCTTTCTCAGGTAGCCAACAGAACCTTCACCATTTTATGGTAGGCCCGAATGCAGCTGTTAGAAAAAGACTGTGCTAAGGGTTAATTGCAGATGGGTGTGGATTCCTCTACTTCCTGGATGAGCAGCTCTACTTAAACGTCCTGCTTCCTGTGGAGAGTGCTGTCCGTTCTATAGCGTTTGTGTGTTCCTGCAGCAACCTGTGATCCTGATTGTTTGTTCCTGTGACCCGGCTTGCCTTGACTCTGCTATTGATCTCCGCCTGCACCGACCCCGGCTTCCACGACCACTCTTCTGCCTGCTCCCTTGTACCTTACTGCCCGCCAGTTAACGAACTCTGCTTGCACCCGACTACTCTTCAGCCTGACCCATCTGTACTGCTCTGCCAGCCCGTTACCGACCCGGCCTGCACCACCACGCTTCAGCTTGCACGAGCACCTCACGGACCAGCACACCACCACCTGTGACCCAGTCCGACCCTCGTGCCTCCCTGCACTCCCGAGCTCCCTGTCCACACTACCAGGGGTTCAGGAATCAGGGTCGTAAGAGAGGTTGCCCACTGCATAAGTCAGACTCCACCACCAGGTACGTGACAGCAGCTCAACGATTGGTGAGGCCAGAACAAGTACAGGCGATAGTAGATTGGATGGCTGACAATGCTTCCATTTCCTTCACATTGTCTCCCTCCTGGTCCCTTGATGAAAGCTCAAAGTTGGCACCTGAACCCCATGGCCATCTGTCTTTCACCTCAGCCCCTTGTAAATTAGCCAAGCAGTCTGAGCCCCAAGTCATGCAAGAAACTCTTATGCTTTGTGATGACTCTTCTGGTGTGCTTTCCATGGGCCATCCACATAGCTCTGCCCCAGAAGTAGAAGACATTGAGTGCACCTATGCCCAACCACTTCTGTTGCAGGATGAGGACATGGAAACAGCGCAGCATGTCTTAGATGATGACGAAACACAGGTGCCAACTACTGCAGCTTTCCTCAGTGTGCAGACTGACAAGGAGGGCAGTGGTAAAGGGTGGGTGGAAGATGATGGGGAGGAGGACGATGAGGTCCTAGACCCCACATGGACTGAGGGTCATGCGAGTGACGTGTGCAGTTTGGAGGAAGAGGTGGTGGTCGCACAGAGGCATCAGCACAGCAAAAGAGGAAGCAGGTTGCAAAAGTGGAGCGAGCGTCCCCTAGACAGTATGCCTGCTACTACCCACCGCACCCAGGGACCTAGCACACCAAAGGCGGCTCAGGCATCTAAATTCAAGGCACAAGCTGCATTGGAATAATTACCTTAAAATCCAAGAAAGGTCTCTGCCTCCTCCTGCTTCCTCTTCTGCTGCTGCCTCAGCCTCTTCCTCCAACTCTACCGTGAATGTGTCACCTGCGACCCAGCAAACAGACAATATGAGAGCAACACCACCATGTCCGCCACCATCCCCAAGCATTTCCACACCATGGTCCCATGGAAGCTTACAGCTCTCCATCTCCCAAACACTGGAGAGAAAGAGGAAGTACTCCCCTACCCACCCACGATCCCTGCCCTGAATGCCAGCATTTCAAAATTCCTGGCCTTTGAAATGCTGTCATTCCGTTTGGTAGACACAGACAGTTTCAAAAACCTGATGGCGGTGGCTGTCCCACAGTACGTGGTTCTCAGCCGCCACTACTTTTCCAGGAAAGCCATCCCTTCCCTGCACAAACAAGTCGGGGACAAGATCAAGTGTGCACTGCGCAACGCCATCTGTGGAAAGGTCCACATATCCACTGATACCTGGACCAGTAAGCACGGGCAGGGATGCTATATCTCGCTAACTGCACACTGGGCAAATGTAGTGGCGGGTGGGCCTGAGCCGGCTAGCCATTTGGGGCATGTCCTTCCACCACCGAGGATTGCAGGGCATTTCTCTTTGCCTCCGGTTGCCTCCTCCTCCTACTGCGCTTCCTCCTCCTTGACCACCTACTCATCCGCTCAGCGTAACACCTTCACCACCAACATCAGCACATCCAGGGGCAAACGACAGCAGGCTGTTTTAAAACTGATATGTTTGGGGGATAAACCCCACACTGCGCAGGAGCTGTGGACAAGCATTGAACAACAGACCAATGAGTGGTTGTTGCCACTGAGCCTCAAGCCCGGCCTGGTGGTGTGCGACAATGGTCGAAATCTTGTAGCGGCTCCGTTTGATGCACATCCCTTGCCTGGCGCATGTGCTGAATTTGGTGGTACAGAATTTTCTAAAAAACTACCCGTATATGTCAGAGCTGCTGCAGAAAGTGCGGGCCGTCTGTGCGCACTTTCGGCGTTCTCATCCTGCTGCTGCTCGCCTGTCTGCCCTGCAGCGGAACTTCGGCCTTCCCGCTCACGGCCTCCTATGCGACGTGCCCACAAGGTGGAACTCCACCTTGCACATGCTGGAGAGACTGTGTGAGCAGCAGCAGGCAATAGTGGAGTTTCAGTTGCAGCATGCACGGGTCAGTCGCTCTGCGGAACAGCACAACTTCACCACCAACGAGTGGGCCTCCATGCGAGACCTGTGTAGCGTATTGCGGTGTTTTGAGTACTCCACCAACATGGCCAGTGCCGATGACACTGTTCTCAGCGTTACTATCCCACTTCTATGTCTCCTTGAAAAAACACTTCAGGCGATGATGGAAGAGGATGTGGCACAGGAGGATGAGGAGGAGGAAGAGGGGTCATTTCCACGGTTATCAGGCCAGTCATTCGCAAGTGGCTCGGAGGGTGGGTTCCTGCACCAGCATAGGCCAAGTCAAAAATATTCAAGCCAGGGCACAGTTCTGGAAGACGAGGAAGACGAGGAAGATCATGAGGAGGAGGAGGAGGAACCGCAGCAGGGTGGCACCCAACGCAGCTCGTGGGCATCACTGGAGCATGGCTGGGGGGATACGGAGGACACAGGTGATATACCTCCCACAGAGGACAGCTTGTCTTTGCCTCTGGACAGCCTGGCACAGATGGCCAACTACATGCTGCAGTGCCTGCGCAATGACAGCCGAGTTGCCCACATTGTAACATGTGCCGATTACTGGGTGGCCACCCTGCTGGATCCCTGTTACAAGGACAACGTGCCGTCCTTAATTCCCTCACTGCAGCGTGATCGGAAGATGCGCGACTACAAGCGCACGCTGGTAGATGCGCTGCTGAGGGCATTCCCAAATGACACCGGGGCCTCAGTGGAAGCACAAGGCGAAGGCAGAGGAGGAGGAGGAAGAGGCCGCCAACGTAGCTGTGGCACCGCCAGCACCTCAGAAGGCAGGGTTAGCATGGCTGAAATGTGGCAAAGCTTTGTCAGCAGCCCGCCACAACAAACAGCACCACCAGCCGATAGACAATGTCTTAGCAGGAGGCAGCATTTCAGCAACATGGTGGAAGAGTATGTGTGCACACGCCTACACGTACTGACTGATGGGTCTGCCCCATTCAACTTCTGGGTCTCCAAATTGGCCACATGGCCTGAGCTTGCCGTTTATGCCTTGGAGGTGCTGGCCTGCCCTGCAGCCAGTGTATTGTCTGAACGTGTGTTTAGCACGGCAGGGGGTGTTATCACAGACAAGCGCAGCCGCCTGTCCACAGCCAATGTGGACAAGCTAACGTTTATTAAAATGAGCCAGGCATGGATCCCACAAGACTTGTCTGTACCTTGTGCAGAATAGACATTTAGACCGGACTCACACAGCCATTCATATACTTGTTGTTTTGAATATGCCTCAATATTTTGGGGGGCTACCCCAATTATAAAAAAAAAAAAAACAGTGTTGGCTACCTACTCCACCACCGCCACTTCCACCCACACTGCCACGGTCACGGCCTAGTCAACCTCTAGGCTCCTACTCCACATCCACCCCCCCTTCCCATTTTTTTTATTTGATTTTAATTTATTTTCCCTATCCCCATTTTTTTGTAGGGCACTTGCCCTACTCTTACCCCCATTTTACTTCCTTTTGCAGCCCTCTAGCACTTGCCAGGACTTTGTTACAGCCATTTTTGTGCCGAAAAATAAAAGTGTTTGATGTTCTGACATTATTGCACCTGCTCAAGTATTTGTTAAAACCACTGAGAGCTGCCAAGCGTGAATTCAATGACTTTTAAACGCTGTTCCAGCCAGGCATGAGAATGTTTGGCCATTGGCTTTGGTGAGTGCAATCACTGTGGGGGCTGGACTTCGTAACACATCGCGGGTGTTGTTTGTTTCCTTTCCAAACACTTCACAGCTGATCCAGCTACACTCCCCTGATTCATCTCTTGGGATCTTGTGTGATTTGGACTATGGACTGTGTTCTCATGTTTTAAAAGCAATTACTTGAAATAAGTGCATTTCTTTTTTAGTGCTGCCTTGCCATTTATGTTCTTCTTGCATGTATGGTATTTGTATTATGTACTGTGACATACTGAAGCAGAGCATGATCCCCTCCCTTCAGAGAATGGGCTGCAAGGCAGTATTCCAACGTGATAACGACCCCAAACACACCTCCATGACGACCACTGCCTTGCTAAATAAGCTGAGGGTAAAGGTGATGGACTGGCCAAGGATGTCTCCAGACCTAAACCCTATTAAGCATCTGTGGGGTACCCTCAAATGGAAGGTGGAGGAGGGCAAGGTCTCTAAAATCCACCAACTCTGTGATGTTGTCATGGAGGAGTGGAAGAGGATTCCAGTGGCAACCTGTGAAGCTCTGGTGAACTCCATGCCCAAGAGGGTTAAGGGAGTGCTGGAAAATAATGGTGGCCACACAAAATATTGACACTTTGGCCCCAATTTGAACATTTTTACGTAAGGGTGTACTCACTTTTGTTGCCAGCATTAATGGCTGGTGTTGAGTTATTTTGAGGGGGCAGCAAATTTACACTGTTATACAAGCTGTACACTCACTACTTTACATAGTAGCAAAGTGTAGTTTCTTCAGTGTTGTCACATGAAAAGATATAATAAAATACTTACAAAAATGTGGGGAGTGTACTCACTTTTGTGAGATACTGCATATATACAAATATATAGTGTGTGTGTGTGTGTGTGTGTGTGTATATATATATATATATATATATATATATATATATATATATATATATACATATATTGTGACGGTATGCGAGGTGAGGTAATAGAGGGACGCCATGTGTCGCCCTGCATGCATTCATGTGGAGTGGACTAGGGTGGAATCCGGTCCAGGTTTTACCAGCCACCTTGACAGGATTGGGTCCAGATCGGATTTTGTGGTCCACTGGAGTCCTCCATCAGGTAGCATAAATAACCAGATCTAGAGGAAAGATTTGTTCTGACCTGAGACTCAGAAGGCATTCAGCCTGAGAGAGAGCTGACACTTTGAGAGTGTACTGGATTAAGACAAAAGTTTTGCACTGACTGTGTTTTGTGGTTGTCTGGGTTAAGCCCTACACCGCTCAGATAGGAATGCTGAGATGTTTAGCTAGATCCGGAAAGGCAAGGTTTTGTTTTGTTTTGTTTATTTTGAATGCAACCTTTTACCAATAAACCTGGCTGCAAGCCAGATTTTAAGAACCTGCCATCTCAACTGCCTTTATCTCAGGGAAGGTGATCCCCACAAGAGGTAATCCCTCACACGTGGTGGAGGATGCAGGCATCTTCCTGTCCTGAACAAAATGGAGGAGGTGATAAAAGCCATGTTGCAGGCCAATGCAGCTCAGCGGGATATGAATCGCCAGTTTGCGGAGGCCCTGCTGGAGGTAAAGACGGGGTCCACAGCTCCTCCGCCGGTGGAACAGAAAATGGTACGAGCCGTGCTATTACCTGCAGAAGATGACACCAGCGGATGATGTGGAGGCATACCTCACAACTTTTGAGAGAGTGCGGGAAGGGTGGCTAAATGAACAATGGGCGGGACCTTTTTTGACAGGTGAACCCCAAAAAGCCTATTTTGATCTGGAACCAGATAAAGCCCGGTGTTATGAGACACTAAAAGCAGAGATACTCGCACGCCTGGGTGTCACCAAGGCGATCCGGGCTCAACGGGTGCATCAGTGGTCCTACCGTATGGACAAACCACCCCGCTCCCACATAATCAATCTGATCCACATTGCCAAGAAGTGGCTACAACCAGAAACTTTGACAGGCCCTCAGATTGTGTAGCGTGTGGTCATGGACCGCTATTTGCATGCGCCCCCTCCTACTTTGAGGAAAGGGGTCAGCCATGGGGACCCCAAGACATCAAATCAACTGGTGGAAAGATATACGGCTGCTGAGGGTTCACTGAACCAGCCCATAGCCCACTCCAATGTCTCTAAGGGTGAAAAATTGCCAGGAGGATCCGGTAGGACTGTTCAAGGGTGTGGGGAGATATAACAAGACTGCTGTTACAGTTAATGAGACTGTGGACTCTGGACCCGGAGACTGGCCAAGTAGGTCATGAAGGTCTTTGAGGCCTGTGAAAGGACTGGGTTTAGAACACATACAATCTTATCATTTCCATGAATTAGGTCATATTGCTGCAAACTGTTCCCTACATGAAGAACCAATGCAGTGCGATAATTCTTGTACGAAAAGACGCAGGTCTCTTAGTGCACAGGTCGCGTGTACTTCCTCGTGTCAGGGGCACATGGAGAAATAGATGTGTGTGATTTTTGTTGATGGGAAACCGGTATCTGCCCTACGATTCTGGTAGTATTGTGACACTGGTCAAAAGTAATTGTGTAAATCCTGCAAAGCTACGCCCTAACACCATTAGGGTTATTTGCATTCATGGGGACACACGGTACTACCAGACTGCGGTGGTTGAGATTGACACCCCGTGGGGCAGGGTGACACATTCAGTGGGGGTGGTACCTTCACTGCTGCATGAAGCGCTAGTATGGAGAGATTTCCCCATTTTTGGAGTTTATGGGAAAGCAAAGGAAGTCAGGAGGATAGAGCTCCCCCTGCTAAGGAAACAGAGAGCTCACACCAGACCCTTTTGAGTGCCAAATTGAAAGCAAAACTGTTGGCAGGACCGAGGAGGGAGGATACCCTTTTCCTTTTCCTGTAATGGCTGGGGAACAGGAGGAGATGGAAGCCAGCTCTCAGCTACAGGTTAATGAACAAGAAAACACCTTTGACTGTAGCAATGAGAGTGGACATAATGTGATACCTGGTTTAGAGACCAGGAGAGAGTATTTTTGTACGGAACAACTATGAGATGTCACACTCATTAGAGCCAGAGAAAACATTAAAATGATGGATGGGGAACCTATGAAACCTAATGCGGGACTGTCTTTTCCGTACATGGCTCTTAAAAATAATTTGCTGTACCAGGGGTTAAAGCAAGAGGAGGGGGAGCTAGAGCAGCTAGAGGCTCCCAAACCCTATCGCCGAGTGGTATTAAACTTAGCTCATTGGCACATAATTGAAGGTCATCCGGGTGTAGAGAAGACCAAGGAAAGAATAACTCAGAGGTTTCTTTGGCCCGATTGTACGTCGACGACAAAGACTATTGTCATGCCCAGAGTGTCAGTATTCTGCGCCAGCACCCCGTTTTCGCACTCCGCTGGTTCCGTTACGCATAATTGAAGTGTCTTTTGAGAGAATTGGCATGGATCTGGTGGGACCAGTAGTAAAATCTGCCCGGGGTCACCAGCACATACTGGTAATACTGGACTATGCCACACGGTATCCAGAAGCCATCCCCCTACATAATACCTCAGCTAAGGCTATCGCCAAAGAGATTTTCCAGGTATTTAGCAGTGTGGGGATTCCAAAAGAGATATTAACGAACCAGGGCACTCCGTTTATGTCCAGAGTCACTAAGGAATTGTGTAAGTTATACAAAATCTCCAATCTCCGTACCTCTGTCTGCCACCCTCACAATGATTGTCTTGTGGAGAGATTTAACAAAATGCTTAAATGTATGTTGAAAAAGGTGGTAAATAAAGATGGGAGAAATTGGGATATTTTGCTGCCATATCTCATGTTTGCCATACGTGAAGTACCCCAGGCATCTACAGGCTATTCCCCATTTGAACTCCTGTATGGTAGATATCCCAGGGAATTGCTTGACATCGCAAAAGAAATGTGGGAGGGAGAGTCCACACCTAATAGAAGCATCATTGAGCATATCTCATTGATGCAGGATTGAATTGCAGCTGTCCTGAAGCTTGTATGAGAACATATGGAGCAAGCCCAGGAAGCCCAGAGAAGGGTTTATAATCGGGGTGCCAAGACCCAAACTTTCAACCCTTGGGACAAAGTGCTGGTGCTAGTCCCCACAGTTGAAAGTCAATTCCTAGCGAAGTCCCTTTGAAATTAGGGAAAACATAGGGGGAATAAACTACAAAGTTTACCAGCTAGGGAAAAGGAAGCCAGAGCAAATATATCATGTTAATCTCTTGAAACCATGTAAGGGCAGAGAGACTTTATTGGCAGTGACAACCCCTGAGATGGATAGGGTCCCCATGACACCTGACATTCCCATAACTGAATCCTTGTCAGTGGCTCAACAAAAGGATGTTAAAGAGTTTGTGAGTAAAAATAGAGATTTTTTCTCTCCCCTACCTGGACTGACCACAGTCATACAGCATGACATAATTACAGAATCAGGTGTCCGCGTAAATGTAAAGCCCTACAGAATACCTGAGGCTAAGCGGGAGGCCGTTGCAAGGGAAATAAAAACCATGTTAGAGTTGGACGTGATAGAGGAACCCCACAGTTACTGGTCAAGTCCCATACTGTTGGTCCTAAAGCCAGATGGTACTATCAGGTTCTGCAATGATTTCAGCAATTTGAATAGAGTATCCAAGTTTGATGTGTACCCAGTGCCTCAGGTCGACAAGCTTGTAGACAGATTGGGAAGTGCCATGTACATAACAACTTTAGACCTGACTAAAGGCTATTGGCATATACCCCTGACAGAATCAGCAAAGGAAAAGATTGCCTTCTCTACTCCTGAAGGGTCGTTTCAATATAAATGGATGCCGTTTGGTTTACATGGTGCCCCTGCATCATTCCAGAGAATGATGGACAAGACGTTAAGACCACATCGCCCCTACGAACCCGCCTATTTGCATGATGCTGTCATTCACAGCCCAGATGGGGAATCTCATTTGCCCTGGGTGCAAGCAGTAGTGGATTCCCTTCGGAAAGCGTGACTCACTGCCAACCCCAAAAAATGTACCATAGGCTTGGAGGAGGACAAATACCTTAGCTACATTATTGGTCAAGGACTGGTTAAGCCTCAGACCAACAAAATTGAGGCAATTCAAAAGTAGCCCCAACCTCTGAATAAAAAGCAAGTTTGGGCATTCCTGGAGATTACAGGGTACTACAGGCGCTTCATTTTTGCCCAATTTTGCTATCATCGCCGCCCCTCTGACAGATCTCACGAGAGGTAGAGAGTTGATCATGGTTAAGTGAGACCCTGAGGCAGAGAAAGCATTTCAGTTGTTAAAGCAAGCCCTTTGTGTACAGCCGGTGCTCATGACCAATGATGCGGAGTGAGGTAGTAGAGGGACGCTATGGGGTTGATTTACTAAAGCTTGAAAGTGCAAAATTTGGTTTTATTGTCAAAGCTTGATTGAACAAGCTGAGGTTAGAAGCTGATTGGCTAGCATGCACAGCTGCACCAGTTTTTGCACTCTCCAGCTTTAGTAAATCAACCCCTATGTGTCGCCCCCGCATGCGTTTATTTGAAGTGAACTAAGGTGGAATCCGGTCCAGGTATTACAAGCCACCTTGGCAGGGTTGGTTCCAGACCAGATTTTGTGGTCCACTGGAGTCCACCATCAGGTGGCTTAAATAACCAGGTCTAGAGGAAAGATTTGCTCTGACCTGAGACTCAAGGCATTCAGCCTGAGAGAGAGCTGACACTTTGAGAGTGTACTGGATTAAGACAAAAGGTTTGCACTAACTTTGTTTTGTGGGTGTCTGGGAGAAGCCCTACACCACTCAGGTAGGAATGCTGAGATGTTTAGTTAAAGCCAGGATGGCAAGGATGTGTTTTATGTTTTGTTTATTTTGAATGCAACCTTTTACTAATAAACCTGGCTGCAAGCCAGATTTTAAGAACCTGCCGTCTCATCTGCCTTTACCTCAGGGAAGGTGATACTCCAAGAGCTAATCCCTCACTATATATATATATATATATACAGTATCTCACAAAAGTGAGTACACCCCTGACATTTTTACACTTTGCTACAATGTAAAGTAGTGAGTGTACAGCTTGTATAACAGTGTAAATTTGCTGCCTCCTCAAAATAACTCAACACATAGCCATTAATGTCTAAACCTCTGGCAACAAAAGTGAGAACACCCCTAAGTGATAATGTCCAAATTGGGCCAAAAGTGTCAATATTATGTGTGGCCACCATTATTTTTCAGCACTGCCTTAACCCTCTTGGGCATGGAGTTCAACAGAGCTTCACAGGTTGCCACTGGATTCCTCTTCCACTCCTCCATAATGATATCACAGCGCTGGTAGATGTTAGAGACCTTGCGCTCCTCCACCTTCCATTTGAGGATGCCCCCACAGGTGCTCAATAAGGTTTAGGTCTGGAGACATCCTGGGCCAGTCCATCACCTTTACCCTAAGCTTCTTTAGCAATGCAGTGGTCATCTTGGAGGTGTGTTTGGGGTGGTTATCATGTTGGAATACTGCTCTGCAGTGAGAGGGGATCGAGCTCTGCTTCAATGTCACAGTACATGTAGGCATTTATGGTTCCCTCAGTGAATTGTAGCCCCCATGCAGCCCCAGACCATGACACTCCCACCACCATGCTTGACTGTAGGCAGTACAAACTTGCCTTTGTACTCCTCACCTGGTTGACGTCACAGACTTGACACCATCTGAACTAAAAAAGTTTATCTTGGTCTTGTCAGACCAAAGGACATGGTTCCAGTAATCCATGTCCTTAGTCTGCTTGTCTTCAGCAAAGATGCCTTTCTCGTGCATCATCTTTAGAAGAGGCCTCCTTCTGCAACAACAGCCATGCAGACCAATTTAATGCAGTGTGCAGCGTATGGTCTGAGCACTGACAGGCTGACCTCCCCACCCCATCAACCTCTGCAGCAATGCTGGCAGCACTTATACGTCTATTTCCCAAAGACAACCTCTGCATATTGAAAGGATACATGTGTGTGTATTTTTGTACAAACTTCATACTAGTTACCAGACATATTTATAAGTATTTATGATTATATATTGGTAAACATTTTCTGGGCTTTTCGCCAAACCACCTAAAGTTATCTTTCTCATGTTCAGTATCATCTTTTCTATAATAATAATAATAACAATGTTGCCACATATTAAAACGTGTCAGCTAAAGAGCCAATGTTTAAGATGCACTCTAAATTAAGTTATAGCACAGGACAAACTAAGTACATAATTAAGGGGGGGTATTTACCAGACCCTTACAATCCTCCCCTTTGATCCTCCAATAGGAACACTAATATAGGTCTAACATATAGTCCTGCTAATCCTCTTTATCTCTTTCATCTCTTCTAGATTTTGGCTTTGAAATCATACACATAACACATTTCTCTGCATATGGCAAGATAATAATAATACATAAGGGTAATTCCAATTGTCATGTCAACTGTATAGCATATGTTCATGAGAAATAAGGAGAATGTGACAGTCCTTAAGTGCATAAAGTAATCTTCAGCAAAATAAAACAGATAAGGCTCTCTTTTATTGAACCTTGCAAATGAGAAACGTCATACTGAAATGATGGCTTGACAAGGCCTTTTCAGGACCTCCTGTGCCTTTAACAACAACAAGGATCCCCATGCAAGGATCCAGTAATTTATTCATGTAGAACATTCGGATAGAGGCATAAAATAGGGGGGGGGGGGG
>BLSH010474898.1:60735-71493 GCA_018402905.1 Glandirana rugosa | reverse complement strand
TGTCTTGCCCATGTGGTTTGCTCTACGTGGGCCGCACCATCCGTACTTTGAGGAAGAGGTTTGGTGAGCATAGAGGCCTTGTGGACAAGGGTTCAGATAAACATAGTGTCCCCAGACACTTTCTTGAACATCACGACCAAAGTATTCAGGGATTGCGGGTCTGGGTGATAGAATCTATTTCCAAAACTTTCCCGTTGGCGGAACGGTATAAATGTTTGTGCAATAGGGAAAATTTTTGGATTTTTACCCTGGATACCCTTTCTCCTGGGGGTATGAATGAGGAGATCGAGGTCAATACACTCCTCTAAAAAGAAATAAGGGGGGAGTTACTGGGCATCAACATCTCCTTTGTTCCGAGCAGGCGTTTCTACTTTGGATACTTCCTATTTTTCATATATATATATATATATATATATATATATAATTTTTTATCTATTTTATCTATTTTTAATATATATTTGCTATAGATAAATATTTTTATATTATTTTTATATTTCTTATATATTTGCTGATGTATTTTTTAAACTTATATCATGTGGACATTAGGTATAATGGATGGATTATGTATTCACGGGTTATTCACCTTTTTATATAATTGTTGCTTAAGACTTTATCTTTAATTTCATTCTCATAATAATTTTTTTTTATTATTATTATTATTATTACCTTTATTTTTATTATTTTTTCATTTATTTATTTTTTACTTCTATTTTTTATTTCTATTTTTCAATTATTATTTTTATTTTTTATTTTTTTATTTATTTATTTTTTTTCTTTAAACTTTTTACCTCTATTTTTTTCAATTTTTTTTTTTTTTTTTTTTAGTAGGTCACAGTTGCGTTTATATTTATATTTTTTCCCATGTCCCTTTTAATTCACTCATGAGTATATTGTGGGCCCTACCCAGTTGCCTTTAAATAAGAGCTGTCCTATCACAAGATGACCTCCAATTTGCCTGATGAGGGATCATGAATGATCCGAACGCGAGCATTTCCTGTTTGGTGACCCGGAAGTGATGTGGTGCTGAGCGTGTGGATAGTTTGTCATCAGCTTTGTGTCCCGGTTTGCGCTGGAAGCCAACAGCGTGACGGGCATCAGCTCCCTCTCCACGCCTGCCTGCACACCATCTGGCGATCCGCGGATGATCCTTTCTGTGTTTTTATCCGATCGTTTATGTGAATGTATATTTACCTATACCCTTTATCATTAAAGAAGGTATTGCACTTCGAGGCGCTGCTCTCTTGTTTATGTTTCTGTAGGGGACAGACCTTAGGTGGCATTGTTACGTCCCCAGTTATCCAGAAGGATAAGCCCCTGGTCCCGGTTACCCTTTCTTGGTCTGAGTGGTCCATCGAGATACAGGCTCTAATTGACTCTGGGGCTGCAGGCCTGTTCATAGATAGTGCCTTTGTGTCTAAACACTCGATCCCGCTGCAGCTTCGGGCTACTCCACTTGCCATTGAGGCTATTGATGGGAGACCTCTACAGCCTGCCCAGGTGACTCATGAGACTGCTCCGTTGACCATGACCGTAGGGGCTCTTCACCATGAGATAATCAAATTCCAAGTAATTTCCTCTCCTCATTTTCCGGTGGTTATTTGTTATCCTTGGTTACAGAGGCACAACCCCTCTTTTGATTGGCTTCATGCTGAGGTTCTTTCCTGGTCGCAACAATGCAGTAAGACATGTTTTCAGAAAATGGCTAAGGTCTTGTGTACCTCTTCACTCTCCTCCCTGCTGGAGGAATACCGCAAATTTAGCAATGTCTTTGATAAAGGCCAAGTCTCCACACCGGTCATATGATTGCGAAATTGACCTTCAACCTGGTGCCATACCTCCTAGTGGCCGGGTTTTCCCTTTGTCTGTCTCGGGGGATAAAGCCATGGATGAGTATGTCACAGATGCACTTTCTCAAGGGTTTATCCGCAAATCCTCGTCTCCTGCTGGTGCTGGCTTCTTCTATGTGAAAAATAAGAGTGGCAAACTGAGACCTTGTATCGATTATAGGGGTCTCAATCGCTTCACAATTAAGAATGCTTAACTGATTCCATTGATTACAGAGTTATTTGACCGCCTCAAGGGAGCAACGGTTTTCACAAAGCTTGATCTGAGAGGGGCATGCAATCTCATGAGGATTAAGGAGGGTGATGAGTGGAAAACTGCATTTAATACCAGGAGAGGCCATTACAAATACCTTGTAATGCTGTTTGTTCTTTGTTGCAGCAATGTGTGGTGGTCTATCTCAGCAATATCCTCATATATTCCAAGTCCCTAGAGAGCCACCACACAGGATGTCTGACGTGTGCTTCAGAAAAAATCATAGATATTAACCTGTATTGTAAATTGGAGAAGTGCAAGTTTCATCGTGAACAGGTTAAATTCCTGGGTTATGTCATTTCCACTGCTGGTTTTTTCGATGAACGGCAGTTCTACAGTGGCCCCAACCCATGGGTTTACATCCACTACAATGTTTTCTTGGCTTTGCCAATTATTATTGGAAGTTTATTCATAACTTCTCGTCTCTGGTCAAGCCCCTGACTGATATGACCAGAAAGAACGGTAACCCACAGAATTGGTCTCAGCAGTCCATTAAACCCTTTGAAAGTCTCAAGGCTGCCTTTTTTTCTGCTCCTGTGTTGGCACATCCGGATCCTACGCTACCCTTCATCCTTGAGGGGGATGCATCTGAGACTGGAGTTGGTGCCCTTCTGTCCCAACGTCCCACCTCTGAGAGCACTATGCATCCTTGTTTCTACTTTTCCAAGAAGTTGTCTTCTGCGGAATGCAATTACGAGATTGGGGACAAAGAGTTGTTAGCGATCATTTTAGCACATAACCACTTCAGCCCCGGAAAAATTTACCCCCTTCCTGACCAGAGCACTTTTTGCGATTCGGCACTGCGTCGTTTTAACTGACAATTGCGCAGTCGTGCGATGCTGTACCCAAACAAAATTTACTTCCTTTTTCCCCCCACAAATAGAGCTTTATTTTGGTGGTATTTGATCACCTCTGCGGTTTTTATTTATTGCGCTATAAACAAAAAAATTTTTTTGCTATAATACATATAAAAAAAAAATATAAAAAAAACTAATTTCTTCCTAAGTTTAGGCCAATATGTATTCTTCTACATATTTTTGTTAAACAAAAATTTCAATAGGCGTATATTGATTGGGTTGCACAAAAGTTATCGCGTCTACAAACTATGGGGATAGATGTATGGCATTTTTATCATTATTATTTGTTTTTACTAGAAATGGCAGCGATCTGCAATTTTTATTGGGACTGCGATATTGTCGCGGACAGATCAGACACTTTTTTGGGACCAATGACATTTATACAGCGATCAGAGCTTTAAATAGCCACTGATTACTGTATAAATGTCAATGGCAGGGAAGGGGCTAAACTGTAGGGGGCAATCAAGGGGTTAACTGTGTTCCCTCACTGTGTTCTAACTGTGGGGGCTGGGCTGGCTGGGGCATAACAGATCTAACTGTTCCCTGTTACTGGGAACAGTAGATCTGTCATATGTCTCCTGACAGAACGGAGATTCGCCGTGTTTACACTGGCAGATCTCTGTCATGCCTCTGTAACAGGCTATTGCGGGTCGCCGACGGACATCAAGTCCCCCTGACCTGCGGGCACACTCACGCCCAAGAGGGCATGATGGGCTCTGTTCTTGTCAAGCTTCAATTACATAGTTTCATTCTTACCCGGTACTAAGAGTGTAAGGGCCAATGCATTGTCGCAACAGTTTTCGTCCGCTTCCAAGATGGAATCGGTTCCTGTTCCTGTGATACCTCCCGATCATATTCTGACTGCGATTCGTACCAGTCTCAATTCACCTTTGGGTGACAAGATCCTTGCTGCTCAGATCCATGCTCCTCATGAGAAACGTTGTGATCGCTGCTTTGTCCCCGGAGAGTCTCTGTACTGCTCTGCTCCAGACTTACCATTCTCCCAAGGCTGCTGGTCACCCAGGGAAGAATCAACTCATTTGGGCTATTTCCCTAGCCTAGTGGCCTAGTCTCCGTGCTGATGCATCCTGTTCTGTGTGTGCTCAGAACAAAACACCACAACATCTTCTAGTAGGTCTTCTACAACCCATTCCCAATGGAGAGTGGCCTTGGACCCACCTGTCTATGGATTTTATTGTAGAGTTACCTAACTCTCAGGGTAACACAGTTATCCTTATGGTGGTTGATCGATTCTCAAAGATGTCCCACATCCGAGGAACTGGCATCCATTTTTGCTCAGGAGATCTTTCGAGGTGATTGTCTTGGACAGGGGTAGCCAGTTTGTGTCCAGGTTTTGGCGAGCCTTTTGTGTACAGTTGGGAATTCAGCTTTCCTTCTCTTCTGCGTATCACCCGCAGTCCAATGGGGCCACAGAACGAACCAACCAGTCCTTGGAACAGTTTTTACGTTGCTATATTTCTGACCACCATAACAACTGGTCTGACCTGTTACCTTGGGCAGAGTTTGCTCACAATAATGCTGTCAGTTTCGCATTCCAATTGTCTCAGTTTATGGCGAATTATGGTTTCCAATGAGCCATGTTGCCTGACTCATTTGCTCCTCAGAGAATTCCTGCATTGGAATAGCATCTCTGTGGTCTTTCTTTCCTTTTGGGTACAGGTCCAGGAGTCTTTGCGACGTGCCAATTATAGGTACAGACGCCATGCTGACCACATCCCTAAACATACATATAATCGGACAGGCTTACCCCTGGGATTTTAAATGGTAGGCACCCCCAATAGTAAAGTGACATATAAAGTATAGGATGTTTGTTACATACATTTTATTGAGACATAGATAAAAAAAGATTAAAAGAGACACAAGTTTAAAACATAAAGCATTTACAGATTATACCATAAATAGGATACACAAGAAGAGTATATAAACAATGACTATAGTCACGCTAGAAAATATCTTTGCTGGAGAGTCCCGACATGTTTTGAAACTTTACTCTATAATCTTTTCCTTCTTCTTCGTATAGCGTGTGTACTTTATGGTACAGTGTGTACAATGCTGCATGCGTTTCCAGCTGGAGCCTCTCAATAGGGGGAGGGGAGAGAATAGGTATGGTCTTATGCCCTCAAAAACAAGTACCCATCTGGGCCCTTCACCTCAAAGGTACCCCAATGTGGTCCCATACAGGCAGGTGTACACCAATTCTATTCAAATAAGAACCAGCCAGGTGAAACACTAGGTGGTCTAAAAAAGTAGCTGTCAGTCTATCAGGGAATTCACCAACTATAGAGCAGCGGTCTGTAAAATAGTAGTCCGGGACTTATTTTTGCCTGTTGGGGGAAGGGGATGGGAGGGGGGGAGAGGAAACGGGGACTGTCACAAATGGAGGTGGAGGTATCTCTTCTCAGAGTATTTACAAATCTGCCAATAGGTAATCTTTAGTGATCATGTGCGTCTCCACTGTGGCTTCCTTCAGCCAGAAATGTTGGAACATAAGCTATGCCTTACTTGTAAACATGTGTAACATGGGCAAAAAGACTTCACATGTGAAACATGAACAAAAAAGACTTTGCTGTTTACTGTCTTTCATGTCCATGTGGTCTCTTTTATGTGGGACAAATCATTATAACATTACGCAAAATATGTTTGGAACATAGATGTCTTGTTGAGAATGGGCAGGATAAGCACAGCGTTCCAAGGCATTTCCTTGAGTATCACCAAAAATCAGTGGCAGCCCGTCCATTAGGGGCACACGGGTGTCGCCCACCCCCCCATCCATGCATCTGGCCCCCTGATCTACATACAGGATCCAGATGCATGGATTCCAATGGGGGGAGTGTTTTTTTGATGCACGTTATTAGAGCCAGAGGCTCTAATAGGCTTCAGAAAAGGGTGGGCCAGGGGCGCAGAGCACTGTGCTCCGAGACCACCCAGTTGTGTGACGATAGTGAATTAATATTCGCTATTTTCACACTAAATCTCTTCCACGCCAATCAGGAAATGGGTCTGAGACCCGTTTCCCGATTCGCCAAAACATCATGCGATCCTGTTGGACGCCTAAGAGAAGAAGGAGAGAGGACACGCACGGTGGAAGCCATGGAGGAAAGTACACCGAAGCTCGCAGTCCGCCGCCAGCCACCCACCATGATGAGGTAACTGGAGCCACTGCTCGCAGCCCGCCACGCTGAGGACGCCAGAGCCGCTGTCCGCAATCCACCGCCCACCACCTGCCACCTAGGTGGGGTAAGTGCCGGATCGACCGGCAGACGGGGGGGGTTGTTTGCCGCACCCCCAGAAAAAACCCCCACCAGCCACCGCTGCCAAAAATCATCCTGGGGATTGACTGTGTGGGGTATTGAGTCAATACCCAAATCACTTCCCATAGCAGAACAGTTCAAGCGATTGTGCTAGCAAGAGCTGTTCTGTATCTATATGCTAGGTACTCTCACCCCAGGTGGTCTAAATAAAGATATTGAAGGGAATACTGTATTAAAAAAACCCTGGTGTTCTATGGCTTACCTATTTCTTTTTTCCAACTAGGGAATTATACATCTTGTTGGGTTTTTTTTTACTTGTTCGAGGTTATTTAGAGACTGTAGTAGCCTGGTGAAGATTCATGTTAACAGTGCTGACGTTTTTTTAACTTTCAAGTAAGCAAACTGTTGTCCATTTGTCTATTGTAGTGCATTTTTTCTATGCATTTATCTGTTTATTGATTTGCACTCTATTGCACTTAATTACCTTAAAGGAGTTGTAAAGGCAGAAGGTTTTATCTTAATGCATTCTATGCATTAAGATAAAAAACTTCTGTGTGTAGCAGCCTCCCCAACACCCCCTAATACTTACCCTGAGCCTCTTCTTTCTCCAGCGATGTCCACAATCCCCTCAGCAGTCAAGGTCACTCCTCCTGATTGGCCGAGGCACAGCAGTGGTGCCATTGGCTCCCCCGCCTGTCAATCAAAATCAGTCAGCCAATCAGGGGAGAGAGAGGACGGGGCCAGGTTGGGGTTCGGTGTCTGAATGGACACACGGATTGGTGACTCGGCTCGGGTGCCCCTGTAGCAAGCTGCTGGTGAGGAGGCACTTGATAAGAGGGAGGAGCCAGGAGAGCCGAAGAAGGACCTGAGAAGAGGAGGCTCCGGGCTGCTCTGTGCAAAACCAACTGCACAGAGGAGATAAGTATAACATGTTTGTTATTTAAAATAAAACAAAAAGCTAGCCTTTACAATCACGTTAAAGGGGTTTTAAACCCTCACGGTTTTTCACCTTAATGCATTCTATGCATTAAGGTGAAAAACCTATTGTGCTGCAGTAGCCCCCCAGAGCCCCCCCTAACACTTACCTGAACCTGATTGTTCCAGCGACGGGGATGAGCATAGCAGCTCCAGCCACTGTCTTGGATCCTCATTGGATAGATTGATAGCAGTAGGAGCCATTGGCTCCCACTGCTGTCAATCAAATCCAGTGACACGAGAGCTGGGGGCGGAGCAGCAGGACTTGGGAGCGTGCCCCCATGGAAAGCGGCTCTCTGTGGGGGCACTCGAGAAGAGGAGCCAAGAGCGCCACCAGCGGGGGGGGGGGGGGCAGAAAAGGAGGATCTCTGATCTATGCCCTTGGGAGGAGGAGTAGGAAAATGGTACATTAGCAGTAAAAAATGGCTTCTATGTATCAGGAGAAGGAAAAGGCTCATTAGCAATAGTTTTTGATCTATTGTGGCTCCAACTTTCACCATTCAGGCATGGTTCACAGCATGGGGTCCAGTGCGTCCCTGTTCACTAATTCAAGTGCGAATCAGGTCAGAGTTTTTGCCTGAATTTGCACCTGAATCGGAAATTAAAGACACACAGAACCCTTTTTAAATGTGGACCACTGCCCCCCAGAGATGTGTGAACTGGCTCCATTGATTGGCTCCACTGTCATGCGAATTGAATGTGAGTAAACCCAGCCTTAGGGTTTTTACCTCTAGATAAAAAATTGGTTGTTGCAGCCAAAAGTAACTGAAAAAGCAAAGCTAAATGTAAAAGTTGAAAATCAATCACACACCCAAAATATGTCGTGCCAGAATATGGTGTTGTTGATGCTGTCAGTGAAAATTGTACTGTTCCGTAACATCCCCCACTGCTTAAAGGCATCTCCCAAGCATGTAATTCAAAGAATTTGTGTTCTTCTCATGTCATCTGACTGCCTCAGCCCACCAGCCTCCACCTATAACCAAAATATCACTTTTGGACTTACCTATGCGCCTAGGCACACCTTCAAAAATAATGGAAAATTGTTGCTATACTTACCATAATTTTCCTTTCCTGGAGGCTCATCATGCCAGCCTATGAATGGGTCAGCTCCACCCCTTTGACCCTCACAGGACAACCCCCTACTTGAATAAAAGGAGGACTTCCCTATACCCCTACGTTCCTAACATTCCTCGCGACGGAACACCAGGGCGGGAAACCCTAGGCTGACATGATGAGCCTCCAGGAAAGGAAAATGACGGTAAGTATGGAAACAATTTTCCGTATTCCTGGAGCTCATCATGCCAGCCTACGAATGGGAAATAACTAGCATAACAAATAAAACAGGGCGGGAAAAAACAAGACACCACACCAATTGAATGCAAAAATTTGTATTAACATCAACAGAAAGAGCGGAAGCCAACACCCGGGAAGGGCCGTACATCACGTCCAAACGATAATGGGTGATGAAAGTGTTTGGGGAATTCTAACTGGCAGCCTTACAAACCACTTCCACAGGAACTCTGGCATGATTTGTCCACAAGGCCGACATCGCCCTGTGGAGTGCGCCTTAACCTCCTCGGGGGGGGGGGCAAAAACCTGAAGCTGAATATGCACGTCTTATGGCTTGGACAATCCATGAGGAAAGAATCCTAGAAGAGGCCATTTGACCTTTTTTAGGGTCTACTGGAAGGACGAACAAATTATCTACCAAGTTATGCACAGATACTTAGAAATGACCTGGAAAACATGTACCCTTGATCAATCTTCTTGCACTGATACTGAACATAATGAAGGCAGCACCACCTCCCAATTTATATGAAAAGGCAACTCTACCTTCGGCAGAAAAGACAGTACCGGGCGAAGAATCACCCTGGTCTGAAATAGCTCTTGGTCTAGCCGAAAAATCCTGAATTTCTGAGACCAGCCTGGCTGTTGCAATAGCTGTTAAAAAGACTGCTTTTAAGGTCAGGAAGAATAATGAGATGTCCTCATCCGGCCAGAAGGGTTCTTTCATTAATGCTCGAAGGACCAGAGGGAGATCCCACTTCGGGACAAAAAGGCCTAATTGGAGGCTTCAGCTTCAGGGCTGCCCGCATAAAACGTGACACCAATTGATCCTCTGCCCAACAAACTCCCGTTAAAGCTGAGATGGCCGACAGCTGAACCCTGACTGTACTGTAGCCAAGTCCTTTGTCTAGGGCTGACTGCAAGAATTCCAAAACATCATTCCATGAAAGAGATTCAGGATTAAAATGATTAGTAGCCACCACCTCAAAAACTATTTCCATATTCTGTAATACGTATCATTTGAGGATAACTTCCGAGACTTCAGCAATGTCTTTTGAACCTCCTCTGTTATGCCCATCTGAGCTAACCTGTGCCTTTCAATAGCCAGGCCGTCAAATTGAGCAATGGAAAAGAACACTGGCAACTGGGCATTGAGAGGAGATGCCATCAAGTCCACCTCTGGCGTCCACACCGAGCAAACAGTGGTAAGAGTAATTTATGATTCAGCATCCACTCATTCCGATCCAGAAAGTGCCTGCTTAAGGCAACCACTCTCGTATTCTCCACCCCCCCGGAAGGTAAGAGACTGTTAAGGACAATAGATTGCCCTCTGCCCAATGGAAGATCTGTGCTGCAATCCGTAGGAGAGGCAGGCTCCATGTTCCTCCCTGATTGGACACATATGCCACTGCTGTTCTGTTGTCCATCAATATTCTCACATGAGGACCCTGAATTAGTGGCGATAAATCCCGTAAGGCCCCTTGTGCTGCCATCAATTCCAGATGACTGGAGGAACGGGGAACCACTCCTTCCCATCTTCCCTGAGCTACCTCTTCTCGACAGTGTGCTCCCCATCCCTTTAGGCTCGCGTCGGAAGTAATTGTGTTTAATCACAAGATAAAAGTGGGAGGCCATGCCTTAGGTTATTCGGCTTTGTCCACCACGTCAGAACTTGCTTGACAAAATGGGGTAGCATAATTTGCTGCTCCAAGGAGTTCCTGTTCCATTGCTGTAGGAAGGCCAACTGCAGGTGTCTGAGATGCCATCTTGCCCAAGCCACTGTGGGTACTGCTGCGTTCATCAAGCCAAAGACCCTCATACAATGACTCGCTGATAGAGTTGAGCGAACACCTGGAAGTTCGGGTTCTGCTGGTCCGTCCGAACTTCGGGACAAAGTCCGGGTCCGGGTCCGGACGGAACCCGAACGATCGCACGGACAAGTTGAGATAGTCGCTCAGTAACATACTCCCAGAAACCGAACTACTTGCGTCGTCATGGGTGTCACCGAACCCGTTCTACCGTAGAGTCTGTGGACGTCAACCGGAAGGATGTCGTTACCTTGTCCTTGAGGAACCTCGTCGTTTAATACGATGGGGTAAAACAGTTCGTTCAAGACTGCACCACCTGTTTCGGCTTATTGGATTCCGTACCGGAGGGTGAAAATAGAACACTAATTTGTGTTAATGAAGGCTGCGCTCGGATTTCCCTACCCCTCGTGTGACAGCTCTTCTCCATCGAGTCCCTTCTACCCTTCCTCACCAAGGGGCAAG
>BLSH010474898.1:1726-15619 GCA_018402905.1 Glandirana rugosa | reverse complement strand
CCAGGACTATTTTACAGCCATTTTTGTGCCTAAAAGTCCGTGTCCCCATTGATTTCAATGGGGTTCGGGGTTCGGGGTCCGGGACAAAGTTCGGGTTCTGTCCGGACCCGAACCCAGACTTTGTCCCGAAGTTCGGCCGAACCAGCAGAACCCGGACTTCTAGAAGTTCGCTCAACTCTACTCCTGACAGCCAGACAGGATATTCTGCCATCCTGGATACATGCCAGTCCACCTCAGCTGGCTATGGTGAAACAAGCTCTCCAAGATCTCTTTCTTATGGAAAAACTGGACACTATCACTCAAAATTTTAAATCTTCAAAATGTTTCTTTGCTAGATGGCACCAGCGCTCCTTCACCTCGACAGAAATCTCGCAGCACATGTATCCCTTTTGCCTGTCAGTGTGGTACCTGCGAACAGATCTAGCCAATACGTTAGGCAAGCTTAAAATCACAGATACTTATAGTCCTGAGGCCCACGCCACCCACCCACCCCCCTTGACATTCCCAGCATGAACTTTGAAAACTACAGGTACCCCTGTTCACTCTCCCATTCAGGTTGATATTTGCCTCCAATCCTCAGGCTGTTAATGTATTTCCTCACAAGGGTTTCTGAGTTTATATGCTATAGATTTCTGTGGCCAGACACACTAATTACCTCCTTGACTCAATGTCCTGAACTCCTAACTGTGCACTGTTATAGTTGTTTATTTGAATGCCATTTATGCTGTGGTGCCTTCACAAAACCACTGCAAAAAACTGAAAATTTGTCTGAAAATATAAAAATATTTGGGGAAAACTGACCACACTAAGCAGGAGAGCACATCTTGGTCAGTTCTCTAGCTATTCTGGGAACTCAGTGTGCTCTCCTCCAATAATCTGACTTGTCCTGACACCCCCCCCCCCCAGTCATTAACTGGGAAGATCAGTGTGCTGCTGCTTCTCTGCCCTCAGCTCTAAGGCTAGGTTCACACTGCTCCGATCACAGAGATCGCATATGATTTCGCACCGCACTGCAGTGTGAACCATATGCGATCTCTGTGCGATGCAAAATCAGCCATAGAGATTGTATGGCTGAATTCGCATCGCAATCGGAGCAAACTCGCACAGGACCCTTTTTTTTTCGCAGGGTCAGAATCGGATCGCATGGTGGTTCACACCATGCGATCCGATTCCTGTGCGAGTTTGCAGTTCACAGTGCGAAATGCGTACTCATTTGGGGGTGTCATTAACATTGTATTGACACTCCCCAGAGATCGCATATGGCAGTGTGAACTGCCGCTCAGAGACCTGCGATGCGGGAACCCGCAGTGAACCCGAAGTGAATTCGCAGGGTTCCCGCACCGCAACAGTGTGAACCTAGCCTTAAAGCGGTTGTCTACCCATTTAAAAAAAAATAAAAACCTGCAAGACAATAGCATAATGAGCTAGTATGCACCGCATACTAGAGGGAATGTGATCACTTCTAAATTCAGGCCTAGGTGCTGTAGCCTGAAAATTTGTAGAGCTTTGAGTGGGATAAAGCCTGCAGTCCTAAGCCCTAGGCCTGACCTCATTAAAGTTTATGTAAACCCTTGTATAATGCAATTTTGGTTAAATAAAGGAATTACAAAAAATATATATGTAAACCCTCACCTTGTAAAACAGCCCATTCAGTTTAAAAATGAAATGAAAGGCAAAACATTTGTGTATAGATATTGTGAGGTTATGCGAGGAGCCACAATGGACGGGCGATACTTGTCGCCTCGCAAGGGATCATTTTGAGGCGACTAGTAGGGATGGGCCTGCGGTTTGAGTCAAACGTAAGTTCGCCCTTTCATCGAATTTAGAACATTATGGGGCATTCGCAGCGACTTTGCCGCCGCGGAGCGCCCCGTAATGCACGGGAGTTCTTGGGAGGACTGCCGCCCTCTGCCCGCTGTTTGTTATGACAGTTTATTTATATGGCAGAGCGGGGCCATCCGGCAATGTAAGCGAGCGACCCCGCCCCTACTGACATCATGTGACGTCGGGGGGGTCATGTGCTTACGACACTGAGTGGCCTCGCCCTGCCATATAAATAAAGTGTTACAACAAACAGAACTCAGTCGGCGGGAGCCCTCCCATGGAGGAGGAACTGTTGCTTTTTTTATTTTTTGTTTTTCGGGTCCGTCGCTCGCCGTAATTGACGATGGATTACAACGGGGACACTTATTTTTATTTTTTAATAAAGGACTTGTCCCTAATTGTCTCCTGTGTTTTTTTCTTTTTTTGACACTTTTGGTGAATTGGTAGGGGTACGATGTACCCGATACTAATTCACATGGGGGGGTCGAGATCTGGGGGCCCCCTTATTAAAGGGGGCTTCCAGATTGTGATAAGCCCCCTGCCTGCAGACCCCCACAACCACAGCTTAGGGTTGTGGGGAGGGAAGAGGCTCTTGTCCCCATCAACATGGCTACAGGGTGCTTTGTGGTGGGGATCGCAGAGCCCCACCTGCCCCAAAGCACCCATAATCCCCATGTTGAGGGTATGTAGCCTGGCACGGTTCAGGAGGGGGGGCACTCACTCGTCCCCCCCCCATCCTCAAAGGCCAGGTTGCATGCTCGGATAAGGGCTGGATCGTCAATTTTTTTTAAATTTTGGCGCGGGTTCCCCTTAAAATCCAAACCAGACCTGGAGGGCCTGGTATTGACTGGGGGGGGGGGGGGGCTAGGCAAATTTTTTCAGTCATTTTTATCTAAATTGCTGGGAGCCGGCAATACATTACAGCCGCGATAATAAATAACAAGTTTTCCTTCACAAATCTCATTTTGCTCTGGCTATGTTCTAAACTTCACAGAGATGCAGCCTTGTACAAGCAGACTAAGGGACCCCCCCCCAGGCACATTATTTAAAGGAATATTTAATTTTTATTGCTTCACTTACTCACTCACTTACTTACTCACTAAGCATTATTAAAATCACTGCTCCTGAAAGAAAACGATTGATTTAAAAACTTTTTTTCCATTGATACATGTCCCCTAGGGCAGGACCCGGGTCCCCATACACTTTTTAGGGCAATAACTTGCATACAAACCTTTAAAATTAGCACTTTTGATTTTTCATGTTCGGGTCCCATAGACTTTAACTTGGAATGTTCACACAAATTTTTTGCCTGTTCGCATGTTCTGGTGCAAACCGAACCGGGGGATCCCATGACAGTGGAACTAAAGTTGGTACGCGCTTCTTACCACATGCAGAAGATGACACCTGCGGATGACATGGAGGCGTACCTCACGACCTTTGAAAGAGTCGTTCTTTGCAAAGGATGGCCAAAGCAACAGTGGGCGGGACTGCTAGCACCGTTCTTGACCGGCGAACACCAAAATGCCTATTTCGATCTGGAAACAGATAAGGCACAGAACTATGAGACTCTAAAGGCAGAGATACTCACACAAATGGGGGTCACCATGGCAGTCCAGGCCCAATGCGTGCATCAGTGGACCTATCACACCGACAAGCCACCCCGTTCGCAGATGTTCGACCTAGTTCATCTTACCAGGAAATGGCTACAGCCAGAGACTTTGCCAGGTCCCCAGATTGTGGAGTGCATGGTCATGTACCTCTATCTAAGGGCGCTCCCTGCTGCTTTGAGGAAATGGGTCAGCCATGGGGACCCCAAAACTGCAAGCCAACTGGTGGACATCGTTAAGAGATACACGGCTGCTGAGGACTTGTTGCGCCCCACTCCAATGTGTCTAGGAGGTGAAAAATCGCACGGCGGACCTGTTAAGGCTGTTCCAGGGTTCAGGGGCTTGAGGAAATTTGATAAGACTGATATGGCTAAAGAGACTGAGGGTTCAAGACCTGGAGACTGGCCAAATAAGCCAGAAAGGTCTTGGGGACCCTTGAGAGGACTGGGTATAGAGCACATACAGTGCCCCATGAATAATGAACCCATGCAATGCGATTATACTTATGTGAATAGATGCCTTTCTCTTTTTGCACAGGTCGCATATACAGCATCATGTTCAAGTTGCATGGAAAAGCAAATGTGTGTGATTTTTCTTGATGGGAGACCAGTCACTGCACTGCTTGACTCGGGTAGTGTGGTAACATTGGTAAAAAGCAGTTGTGTAAACCCTGCAAGGTTACACCCTAGCCGGAGTCAACTGCATCCATGGGGACACTCGTGACTACCAGAAAGCAGTGGTTGAGATTGACACCCCTTGTGGTAGTGTGACTCATTCAGTGGGGGTGGTACCTTCACTACTTCATGACGCCCTAGTGGGCAGGGATTTTCCCCATTTTTGGAGGTTATGGGAAGGCACAGGGAGTCTGGAGTATAGAGCTCCCCCCGCTGCGGAAGCACAGGATTCTCTCGCCAAACCCATTTTGCCAAATGGAAGGGGAGACTGGTGGCAGGACTGAGGAGGGAGGAGAGCCTCTTCTTTTTCCTGTACTGGCTGGGGAATCGGAGGAACTGGAAGATAGCTCACAGCGGGGGGCTAATGACCCAGACAATGTCTCTGAGTGAACCGAATGTAGTACCTGACTTAGGGGTCCGGAGAGAGGACTTCTGTACAGAACAACTACAGGATGTCACTCTCCTTAGAGCCAGAGAAAACGTGAAGGTGACAGATGGAGAAACTGTGAACCCTAATTGGGGGGGTGTATTTTCTCTACATGGCACTTAAAAATAATTTGTTGTATCAGGTGGTGAAACTCGGGGAGGAAGAAGTGGAACAGCTAGTGGTTCCCAAACCCTTCCGCAGGATGGTGCTAGATCTGGCCTATGGTAATGTAATGGGGGGACATCTGGGTATGGAGAAAACTAGGGAGAGAATAACCCAGAGATTCTTCTGGCCTGGGTTTGTATGCAGACGTCAAAGAATACTGTGAATCATGCCCAGAACGTCAAATGACAGCCCCGTCACCCCATTTTCGCAGTCCCCTTGTCCCACTTCCCATAATTGAAGTGCCATTTGAGCAAATTGGCATGGATCTCATGGGACCAGTAGTAAAATCTGCCCAGGGACACCGGCACATCCTGGTGGTCCTGGACTATGCGACCCGCTATCCTGAGGCAATACCCTTGCGGAACACCTCCGCTAAGACTATCGCCAAGGAGCTGGTCCAGGTGTTTAGTCGGGTGGGGATCCCTTAAGAGATCTTGACGGATCATGGTACCCCCATTCATGTTCAGAGTGACCAGAGAATTGTGCAGGTTGTATAAAATCTCCCATCTCCGTACCTCGGTCTACCACCCCCAAACTGACGGTCTGGTGGAAAGGTTTAACAAGACACTCAAGAGTATGGTAAAAAAGGTGGTGGATAAAGATGGGCGAAATTGAGTTTTTTTGCTGCCGTACCTCCTGTTTGCCATACGAGAGGTTCCGCAGGCGTCTATGGGGTATTCACCCTTTGAACTCTTGTATGGTAGACATCCCAGGGGGCTGCTAGATGTCGCAAAGGAGACTTGGGAGGGAGAGGCCATCCCATATAGAAGCGTCATAGAGTGCGTCTCCTTAATGCAGGATCTAATCGCAGCTGTCCTGCCCCTTGTACTAGAGCATATGGAGCAAGCCCATAGTGCTGGTGCTAGTCCCTACAGTCAAAAGTAAATTGCTGGCAAATTGGCAGGGTCCCTTTGAGATTAGGGAAAGAGCAGGGGAAGTAAATTACAAAGTTTACCAGCCTGGGAAAAGGAAACTGGAATAGATTTACTATGTTAATCTCCTAAAACCGTGGAAGGACAGAGAGAGTTTATTGGCAGTGCCCACTCCCCAAAAGGACAGGTTACTCCTGACCCCGGATGTCCCCATAACCGAGACCTTGTCCCTGATGCAACAAAAGAACGTTAAGGAGTTTGTCAATAAAAATAGAGACTTTTTCTCTTCCCTACCCGGACTGACCACTGTACTACAACATGACATAATCACGGAACCAGGGGTCCTTGTAAATGTAAAACCCTACCGAATACCTGAGGCTAGACGAGAAGCGGTGGCAAGAGAAATAAAAACCATGTTGGAGTTAGACATGATAGAGGAGTCCCACAATGCCTGGTCGACCCCAGTAGTAATGGTCCTAAAGCCCGATGGCACTATCTGGTTCTGTAACTATTTCAGGAAGCTGAATGACGTGTCTAAGTTTGACGCATACCCAATGCCGCGGGTTGACGAACTTGTGGATAGGTTGGGAGGTGCCTGATACATAACAATCCTAGACCTAACTAAGGGATACTGGCAGATCCCCTTAACGGAGTCAGCAAAGGAAAAAAATGCCTTTGCTACCCCCAAGGGGTCCTTCCAATACAAACGAATGCCGTTTGGCCTGCATCCTTCCAGAGGATCATGGACAAAACTTTGATGCCACATCGGCCCTATGCAGCGGCCTATCTGGATGATGTGGCCATCCACAGCCCAGATTGGGAATCACATCTGCCCCGGGTGCTGGCAGTGGTAGATTCGCTGAGGGCAGCAGGTTTAACAGCCAACCCGAAAAAGTGTGGCGTAGGTCTGGAGGAGGCCAAATACCTAGGGTATGTTATTGGTCAGGGTCTGATCAAGCCCCAGACCAATAATAGTGATAGTATCATTCAAAAGAGGCCTCAACCCGTGAACAAGAAACAGGATTGTGCCTTCCTGGGGATTACAGGGTACTACTGACGCTTCATCCCCGACTTTGCCACCAATTCTGTCCCTCTGACTGATCTAACGAAGGGTAGAAGGTCAGGAATGGTTAAGTGGAATCCCGTAGCCGAGAAGGACTTCCAGAAATTGAAGCAAGCCCTTTGTATACAGCCAGTGCTCGTGACCCCAGACTTCATAAAGGAGTTTGTGGTTCAAACCAACGCCTCTGAGGTGGGACTATTTGCTGTTCTGTCCCAGATCAGAGATGGTGAGGAACACCCAGTCATCTACTTAAGCAGGAATCTTAATAGGCATGAAAGGAATTATGCCATTGTGGAGAAGGAGTGCCTGGCTATCAAGTGGGCCTTAGAGGCCCTAAAATACTACCTGCTGATAAGGTCATTCAGGCTAGTCACCGACCATGCTCCCCTTAATTGAATGTGTAACAACCGGGAGAGAAATAGCCGGGTGACTAGGTGGTTCCTGGCCCTACAGCCGTTTAAGTTCTCAGTGGAGCACCGGGCTTGAAGGCTCCAAACTAATGCTGATGGTCTTTCCAGGGCCCACTGCATGGTCGGGACAGTTGCTCCACCCGAAGAGGTTATGCAAGGTGCCACAATGGATGGGCGATACTTGTTGCCTTGCATGCGATCATTTTGAGGCGACTAGTGAGAGACCGACCTGGGTTTTGCAGGCCACCGTGGCAGAGCTGGTTCCTGCTCGGTCTTTCTGGTCCACTCAAACCACTCTCCACCTGCATTTAATGACCACTTTGGGCCCAATTTGGGCATTTTCACTTAAGGGTGTACTCATGTTTGTTGTCAGCAGTTTAGGCATTAATTGTTGTGTGTTGAGTTATTTTGAGGGGACAACAAATTTACACTGTTATACAAGCTGTACACTCACTACTTTACATTGTAGCAAAGTGTAATTTCTTCAGTGTTGTCACATGAAAAGATAGAATAAAATATTTACAAAAATGTGAGGGTGTACTTTTGTGAGATACTGTAGCAAGGAGCAGCATCGGCCTCCTAATGTAAGGCCACTGATTGCCACCATACGTCTCCCGTGCGGGGGGGGGGGGTGTTTGTTGCCCCCCCAAAATATTGAGAACCAGCCACCCCTGCTCTTACCATGTGTAGGTGGTGGATGATTTTTTGTTCTGTTTTTTTCTTTTTCTTTCTTTATTACTCCTCTCTTTGCAAATTGATTCTGTCACATCAAGTACCAATAATTACAGATGTGTTTTAAAGCTTAGATCTAAGATGACCAGATTCCCAAAATTTAGTAGGTGAACCTCTACATTTTTCCAACAACAAATATTTTTTCTTTTAGTATAGTATAAAAATAATTCAAAGCTGAACTCCAATTTAGCAGATAAATACACAGTTACAAAATGACATATATGGGAACTGTATCACCTGTCAAAGGATTTCTAATTCTGTTCCAATTCTGTTCTGTAGTCTTGTGAACCAGAGAGCCCTGCCAGATAGCACAGCCAGATCCTCCACTGAAATTTCTCTGCAGACTAGACCATAGTCAAGTAATACACTCTAGTTTGGGGCCTGCACCAGCCTGTGATTGGACTAGATAAGAGCAGCAGTACACCAATAAGGGTGTCACCCTGTCCTGTGTTGTGTAAGCAGCACTGTACATGGTACTGTATAGAGCCCAAATGGCTTACACTACTGCCACACCCCTTCCACGGTGGAGTACTGCTACTTACATGAGACTGATATAAAAGGAAGCTTCAGGTACTTTGCCTGCTGCTGGTATAAATGCATTTTATTAAATTCATCTCTGGATTAAATGCTGTTTTTGGAGTTCAGAATTAAGAAGCCGCAGGGATGCATGCCAGGGTTTGAACATTCCATACCAGCATTCTATTTTGATATAAAACTATCTTTACCTGCACTTTTTAAATATTATTTCCTTTTAATGATTAACATGCATTTCTGACAATACAGATCAAATGCTATAATTCTGGATACATGCCATTCGTACAATGCACCTTTTGTCCATCGTCACCCTTCAGTGTACATAGAAGTATTCAGTGGTATCCCAGTCCCTGATGGGAATGTCACTATATTTGAATATAAGGAAAAAATAAAATAAAAGTCCTTTCTGTTGACTTAATATATGTTATAGTGTGAAAGAGAAAAGGAAAAAGGAGGAGGGGATGAAATAAGTGTCTCATCAGTACCCTGCTCATGTTCGCACGGCCGGGGCAGGCGTGTGCCCTGACTTGATTGTAATTGTCTGAATCTTTTCCTGCTGCTCGGGAGCCTGCGTTAATGTGTAATAAAATGGTAAGGGTGGGGGAGGTGTTAATCATCCAAGAGCTGACACTGCTCATGGACCCTGCTATATACATCAAAGTTGGGTGGTAGGGGTGGAAGGCAATGTTCTTTTCACTTGAACATCTTACCTGCTGCCACATAGACTTTTCAGCATTACAGTACTGTGATGTTTTCAGTGCACAAACAAATACTATCATACAGTACCAAAAAATTATTACATAACAACTGGCTGAAATGTATTGTAGCACTACCCCCCCCCCTAGGAGTCACTAATGTCCCGAGTCCCCACTGCTGCACAGCCAGTCACACAGCATTTCCTTCATACATTCCAATGCAGAAAACAGTCCTTAGCTTCCTTTTGTTGATTTTATTAGGGGGTTGATAACTTGGATGGGGTAGGGAATTATGAAATGCCCAACTTGAAAAATGTCCAGAATTATGAACAAGGGAAAAACTTCTGCCCTTATTACAAAAGTCCCTTTCTTACTTCCTCCTGCACAAACTTTTTTCCAGTGCACAGCACCTGCTTGCTTACTCCTGTGGGAACTAGTATAATGTTACTAGCACAGCAAAGGCCCATTATAGGCAGGAACTCTCAGTTCCTTGACAAAGTATTGCAATTTGAGTGAACAGCATGACATTCCTCCTTCTGCTTCCCTGTGGCCACTGATCCCAACTCCACTTGCTTGCAGAAATTGCTAGCCCACCTGGCTGCAACCAGCCATGTCTGGCTGATCTTCCTCTCAGTCCTCCTGACTGACTTTTTGCCCCAGTCCTGCCTGACTGGCTCACACACATGGAGGCTTCCCAGGACAAGGTTAGATGAAGACTTGGCACTACATGGTCTTTAAGAGAGGCCTGCTACAGATTGCAGTCTCTCTCCTTGTCTATCCCTGCACCGTGCTGATCTACTCACTGTCTCTCTATGCTCCTATGCACTGCCTCCGGCATGAATCCTTCCACTGCTTCCTGTGTTAGGATCCTTCCAGGCCAGTTTTCCTGAGCACCCGGCCCGAGGTAGAACCCCCCCCCCCAGTAAGGGGTCCCTCAAAGGCCACCGGCAGCCTCTCCTCAGCACTGCTTCTCCATCTTTCACCCTACGCCCCTCATGGAATGGCCTATGTCTATATATGGGGTTGTCTCAGTTCCCTTCCAGCCAACTTCTAGAGATTGGCTGAGGTTCCATAAATATTCATGGCAGCTCCTCCTAACCCCTGCCCTCTAGTTCTAGAAGGTTCTCCAGAGAGCTGCCATGATGAGTCATCCCGCCCTGGTCTCTAGAAACCCTGACCCAATTCAGCGACTCATGTTATTCCTGACCAGCAATATGTTTTACCTACTCTCAACTCTAGTAGCAAACACTAGAGAGTGCTGCTCCATAACAGAAAGTCAAAAGTAGAGAAAGACATTGGGATTAGTAAGAATTAAAGTAGATCTAACCCCAATCCCTAAACTATTGTATAAGCTTTAACAGGCTGATGTAATTTGAAAAGGTGTTTTCAACCAAATCACATTGTTCATTAAAAGAATACCTGCTATGAAGCTCCTTGTTCAGGAACCTCCTGTTATGAAGTGACAACTACCTCCTAAATTTTCTGTTCTGTTGTCACCCTGTTACCTATGCCCCTGGAGTAGACTACAGGTGGCCGTGGCAAATCTGTGATTTTTTACAACTATCTGTAAATATCAGGAGCTGATAATTTGTCATTCTGTGTTGACTTTTTAAGTGTAAACCAGGCAAATTATTTGTTATGGGTATTGTAAGTGTTTCCATATTGTATTTATACTGTTTAAATATCGGTTGTATTCCTTTTTAACAGGAATTCTGTTGTTTTTCAGGTTGCCAGTAAAAATGTGCTCCACCAGTAAATTTTCCATTTTTTGTCAGTAAAAAAATGTTATGGTACGTTAGCAACACTGCCCTTGACACCATCAATCCAGAGCAATGATGTGCACAAGAATGAGTGCATGGAGACAGGAAGCGGCTGGATGAGGAACCCTTCTATTTTGGTGAAGTTGTCTTTAAATCAATCCTCCATAATCACCCCCTGCCCCCAACCCCCCCCCCCCCCCGGGTTCAGGTTTCATAAATCTCTTCTTAAAACTGAAGCTTATTCTGCTTACATTTGCCTTCCCTGGTTTCCTCCTCCATCAACATGTTAAAGAAAATTGCAGGGTCTCTGTGCTTCTGTATGTTATGTAAGCAGATAATGGCTGGTGGGAGGTCTGCAGCATGTTGTACATAGGTCCCTGACAACTTCACAGCACCCGGCCTCAGTGCTCCTTTCATGAGCCCACAGCTGGTTCAAGTGTTAATTTCGTCGACAAAAACATTTTCGTCATAATTTTCGTCAGTGGCATACAGTATCTCACAGACGTGAGTACACCCCTCACATTTTTGTAAATATTTTATTATATCTTTTATCTATGTGACAACACTGAAGAAATGACACTTTGCTACAATGTAAAGTAGTGAGTGTACAGCTTGTATAACAGTGCAAATTTGCTGTCCCTTCAAAATAAATCAGCACACAGCCATTAATGTCTAAACCGCTGGTAACAAAAGTGAGTATACCCCTAAGTGAAAATGTCCAAATTGGGCCCAATTAGCCATTTTCCCTCCCCAGTGTCATGTGAATCGTTAGTGTTACAAGGTCTTAGGTGTGAATGGGGAGCAGATGTGTTAAATTTGATGTTATTGATCTCACTCTCTCATACTGGTCACTGGAAGTTCAACATGGCATCTCAAGGCAAAGAACTCTCTGAGGATCTGAAAAAAACATTGTTGCTCTACATAAAAATGGCCAAGACTATAAGAAGTTTGCCAAGACCCTGAAACTGAGCCTCAGCAGGGTGGCCGAGACCATACCCATAAAAAGGTTTAAGGACAGCTTCCATTCAGAACAGGCTTCACCATGGTCGACCAAAGAAGTTGAGTACACATGCTCAGCATTTTATCCAGAGGCTGTCTTTGGAAATACATGTATGAGTGCTGCCAGTATTTCTGCAGAGGTTGAAGGGGTGGGGTGTCAGCCTGTCAGTGCTCCGACCATGCGCCGCACACTGCACCAAATTGGTCTGCATGGCAGTGGTCTCAGAAGGAAGCCTCTTCTAAAGATGATGCATAAGAAAGCCTGCAAACAGTTTGCTGAAGACAAACAGACTAAGGGCATGGATTACTGGAACCATGTCCTGTGGTCTGATGAGATCAAGATAAACTTATTAGGTTCAGATGGTGTCAAGCGTGTGTGGTGGCAAAAAGGTCAGGAGTACAAAGACAAATGTGTTTTGCCTACAGTCAAGCATGGTGCAGGGAGTGTCATGGTCGAGGGCTGCATGAGTGCTGCCGGCACTGGGGAGCTACAGTTCATTGAGAAAACCATGAATGCCAACATGTACTGTGACACATACTGAAGCAGACCATGATCCCCTCCCTTTGGAGACTGGGCTGCAGGGCAGTATTCCAACATGATAACGACCCCAAACACACCTCCAGGACGACCACTGTCTTGCTAAAGAAGCTGAGGGTAAAGGTGATGGACTGGCCAAACATGTCTCCAGACCTAAACCATATTAAGTATCTGTGGGGCATCCTCAAATGGAGGAACGCAAGGTCTCTAACATCCGCCAGCTCCATGATGTTGTCATGGAGGAGTGGAAGAGGATTCCAGTGGTAACCTCTGACGCTTTGGTGAACTCCATGCCCAAGAGGCAGTGCTAGAAAATAATGGTGGCCGCACAAAATATTGACACTTTGGGCCCAATATGGACATTTTTATTTAGGGGTGTACTCACTTTTGCTGCCAGCGGTTAAGACATTAATGGCTGTGTGTTGAGTTATTTTGAGGGGACAGGAAATTTACACTGTTATGCATGTAGCCATGGCCCCAACCTCTGAAGAGCTGGTGGTAAACTTCAGGGTCAGGGAGAGCTGACATAAATCCTTGCAGTGTGGGTTACTAGGCATAGTGGGTGCAGATAGAAGAATCAAGTTAGGCACCAGACACTTCGATGATGCAGAATAAAACAGATTTATTTTCTCTTAAAGAACTGGGGAGAGAGGGTTAGGGCCAGGACACCCTTTGGGTAGGTGCAAAAGCACTTAGCAGACTCTGAGACTCTATGAATGAGATTTTTCATGTAGCTATAGAGTCCCACAGGCTTTCTAGCTGAACTTCGCCTGACTAGAACTATTCTCTTGTGCATTGAACTTGTAACTTGGACTTCCACTCAGATTAATGCACATACCAGACTTGGTATCCCTGTTGTACAGATCTGGGTTCTGTCTCACAGCCTCCCACTGTAGCTTCACAAGTTTACACTCACAGTCTCTCTATAAGACTCCTTGGGCTCCCACTGCCACTGGGTCCCTTGGACTTTACACAACCAACCACAGTATTTCCTGAGTGTCCCCCACGCCAACCTGCTGGGTTCCCTCCTTAGCTCTTCAGCCCAACTGCTGAACTCTCTCTCTCTCAAGTGTCATCCCCCTCTATCTCGCTGGGTTGACTTCTGCTGAGATTTTCCCACTTTTCCACATATACGTGAAAAAGGCTGCTCTGGTACTCTCTCTCTCTCAGTCTCTGAACTCTGGCCTCTGATGACAGGATCATTGTCCCTTGACGGCGACAGTTTCCCCATTACCTCTGGCACTTGTTCAAGCTTTGTCTCTGGTGACAGGAATGCATAGTGTGAGGCAGATGATTTATTAAGGAAAATCGGCCCTGTATGGTGTCAGCCATCTGCAGACCGGCACAGCGAGATTCCCTGTGTTTGGTCGTGAGTAGTGTTGAGCGGCTGTAACGTTCGGGTCCGTACCGAACTTTCGGGTGTCCGGGACCCGGACCCGAACATTTCAAAAAACGTTCGGGTTCGGGTTCTGGTAGTTGATCACGCATGTTGAATAGCTGCAGGGCAGCCAATCAACAAGCTACGAACAACTAACCGACGGGACGTCGATAAGTTGTACGCACTAGTTGATGGTCTTGGGCTTGGGCTTGCAA
>BLSH010474884.1:274394-288227 GCA_018402905.1 Glandirana rugosa | reverse complement strand
GACGCTATGTACAGAGTGCAGGACTCAGAAGAATGCTACATACAGAGTGCAGGGCTCAGGAGGATGCTACATACAGAGTGCAGGGCTCAGGAGGATGCTATATACAGGGTGCAGAGTTCAGGAGTGTGCTACATGAGTGTACAGTTGCAAATACGCAAACAAGCTGATTCTCTTGAATAGATTGCATGATATGAGGAGGGAGAGATAGTGCAGAGGGAAAGTTCATGTTACTTTTATTGAGATTTGTGTCTCTTGCACACAGGTGGCTGAGCCCATTCTGTGTAATTGTAGTTGAATTTGGATGGATGGACAGAACACACAGAGATCCAGCACTCTTTTCTCCCTGTCAGAGTCTCTGTAAGAGGCATGAGCCTTGTGCTGGCAGAAAGTAATGCAGGATGTGTGTGCTCTGTCTGCCCTATGGAGGAGCTTTACCAAAAGCCTTGCTGGTGTCAGAATACAGCCTGGATGATCTTGTTCTCTTGAGCTGTCCTATTAACTTCCACTATGCCACACTGCAGAAATGAGTTTGTGCTTTTCATGCTGACAGAAGCTGTTCCCTCTCTCTCTTCAGACCAAGTGTAGGGAAAACTCTCTCACTGCAGCCAGGAGCTGGAAAATCTCTTTGTTCTATTCCATCCCCTGTAGCGGGCTGGGCTGAGCTGTGTGTTCTCCTCTCCCTCCAATCTAGCTGCCAACACGTCCTCTCCTCTGTGCATCTCAGAACTCCAAGAAGGTGGTCTGGAGAGGCAATTTCCTATTGGCTGAGAAGGCAGCAAAGAGGCTGTATATCAATCCGCCTCTGAAATCTGCCTGCCCGGTCTAGCTAAAGATCATTGGCAGCAGGAGCTGTTGTATCCCTCCAAAGGAAAAAAGAGTCCCCAGCTTCCTGGTATTAGTAGAGGATTTACAGGTAGAATAAAAGTTTAAAAAACACTGTGACACATACAAGAACTGGTATTTGAATTTTGGGATGCTGTGTGGGGGTGCTTAAAGAATTTGTGAGGGTGCTTAAGCACCCCCAAGCTCCTATCTGGCACCACCCCTGAATCCAGGGACAAAATCGGGGACAGACTTGGTCTAGGGACAGTGTCCTCAGTCCAAGGAAGTCTGGTCACCCTATTATAGAGGGATATGCTATGTTCATTTTTCCTTTCAGAGGTTTAAAACCATTTTAAACCTAAACTCCAGACAGACAGATAAACACATAGATAAAACATATAAAAGAGATCTATTTCAGTTACTTGCTCTGCTTGCATTTAAGAAAATAAGTTCCATCATTTATTATTGAATACAGAACTGTATTTTTATCTTTTATATCTGTCCAGAGTCAAGCGTTAAATAACACCATCAGCCTCAAACATCACATAGACCCTCAGAGTGGATTGCAGAAACTTTAGTTCCGATTGGTAATTATTCTGTAATGAAACAGATGACTAAATAAGCCAGCATGGAACATTGAACTATGTGGGGTGTTTCAGTTGCCCGTCATGGATTGCCCAATTGATATGCTCTCTGGGTAGAAATAGGATCTGGTGAGGGCTTGAAGCCCTTATTATGCGCTCATTTACCCATATATACAGCAGCAAAGATCCTTTTATTACTCTCCGAGCCAATCAAATTTGCATTTAGTCTGATAGCGCAGCAATTCAACATTTCCTACAGTATCCGCAGCTCTTCAATATCCAGCTTTACATATCCGTAATGAGCAGCCCTCGCCAGTCGATTTCAGCAAACTAACCATTATCAAGCCAGGATATCTAGTGTTAGCTGCAGGGCTGCTAGTTTCCAGCTACACAAGGTCAATGCCAGGATATCAGTTTTACATGCAGTGATACAAGAAAAATCAGAGTGTAGAGAATCCATTTACCAGCTTTAATTAAATGTACAAAGGAAATGCTGCTCATATTCTAATTTCTAATGAGTGTATCGAGAGTGTGAGATGCTATGAAAATTGATATGTAAATTGAATCCAGCACGCTTTGCTGTCTCATTAAACTGTGTTACTGTGTGTGGCTGCAGCACACTAGCATGTTCTTATTTTGATGTATTAGCAGCGGAATGGAGGGTGTCAGTATCAAATATTTAATTCTGCCTAGTTCAGACTTCCTCCACTAAATATGGAATACATGCATTATCCACATACATTCATTTCATCTTGTTTAAGGACAGGCAAATCATAGCAATGCTAATTGATAGAACTGGTCTTGTATTAGAATCATAAGCAACGGGCAGCACTCTCCGCTCTTACTTTACAGTACCCTGACCATCACTCTCATGTATCCTAAATCCTCCCATGTAAAAATTGCTAAGGTTATGTTTTTATATTACAGGGCAGTCTCAATAAACATAGGGTGCTAAGGTAAATAATAAATATGGCAGACTCATAGAAACAGGCATATTTAGTAAGGCAGTACAAAGAGCAATGGTAATATGGTACTATATAAAGTATGTCACTCACGCCTTGAAGTAGATCTGGGAGTCAACTAGTGGTGCAGCAACTGGGGGTAACAAAATGTTGGAAAAGTTTACCATTGTCCAACCTATCTGGTGAGTGTGGGCTGATGGCATGTGGATCTCAAAAGTCACAGTTTGAAGAAGTACATAGAGCACTGGAGCACTTTATTGGGACTATATATTTTATCACATTCAGTTGATTACAATATCTTTTTTCCTAAATAACCATTGACATTTTTGCACACATTGTTTGTTTTTTAATTTTTTACTGCATTATCAATTTTTTTCATTCATTTATCACTGTCAGCAATTTTGCACACCATAGATTATCGCTTCCACCTTCACTGAGTGGAATATTTGCATGAATATAGTATTATTATTTAGCACATTAAGATAATGAGGAAAGGTGTATTATCAAATGTGGGGAGGAGGAGCACTGTAAACATTTCCAATATAGTAGGCACCGTGTCAGAATTCATCTTTAACCACTTACCGAACGTGTTGTGTAGAAACACGGCCGCTAGGTGGACTCATTATTCTGGGAAGGCGTACTATAATGTCCTTCCAGAATCGCGCTCCCGAGGCGCGCACCTGGAAATATTCGTGACCACCTGGTCCAGAAGACCCGGCGCATCACGGATCACGGTAAACGGCCGCTCACAGCGGCCCTTTACCATGTGATCGCTCCGTCAAATAATGGAGCGATCACATGTAAACAAGCTGGCGGATATCCGGCTTGTGTCTCCCCTCTCTGTACCGGGCGGTACACTGCGGGGGGAGAGGGGAGAGATCTGATCCAGCAGCACTGTGGGCAGGATTTGCAGTGCCCACAGCGCTGCTATGTGCCACTCACCCAGCCATCCATCCATCCAGCCATCATCATCCTCATTGATCCAGCCATCCTCATCCCTCAGCCATCCTAATTCCTCAGCCATCCAGCCATCCTCATCCTCATCGATCCAGCCATCCTCATCCTCATAGATCCAGTCATCCTTATCCCTCAGTCATCCAGCCATCCTCATCCCTCATCCATCCAGGAATCCTCATCCCTCAGCCATCCTCATCCCTCATCTAGCCATCCTCAGCCATCCTCATCCCTCATCCAGCCATCCTCATTTCTCAAGCATCCAGCCATCCTCATCCCTCATCCATCCAGCCATTCTCATCCCTCATCCATCCAGTCATCCTCATCCCTCATCCAGCCATCGTCAGCCATCCTCATCCCTCATCCATCCAGCCATCCTCATCCATCCAGCCATCCTCATCCCTCATCCATCCAGCCATCCTCATCCATCCAGCCATTCTCATCCATCCAGCCATCCTCATCCATCCAGCCATCCTCATCCCTCATCCGTCCAGCCATCCTCATCCCTCATCTATCCAGCCATCCTCATCCATCATACATTCAGCCACCCTCATCCATCAAGCCACCCTCATCCATTCATCACCCTCATCCATTCAGCCATGCTCAGTCATCCTCATCTGTGCTCAGTCATACCCATCCACGCTCAGTCACCCCATCCATGCTCACCCATCACCATCTGTGCTCAGCTATCCTCATCTGTGCTCACCCATCCCCATCCTTGCTCAGTCATCCCCATCTGTGCTCAGTCATCCCCATTCGTGACACATCCATGCCACTACAGTGCCACTACACTGCCCATCGGTGCCACTATAGTGACCATCAGTGCCACTATAGTGCCCATCAGTGCCACTACAGTGCCCATCAGTGCCACTACAGTGCCTCACAATAGTGTAATAAGTAGTCAAATTAGATTTGAAATGTATGCCCCTAGAATATCTAACGGTGCTCCCTGCATGTTGGACCTCTCTATGTGGCCATGCTATGTAAAAGTCTCACACATGGGGTATCGCCATACTCAGGACAAATACCAGAATATATTTTGGGGTGTAATTTTTGCTATGTACATGCTATGTGTTAGAAATATTGTATAAATGGACAACTCTGTGTAAAAAAAAAATGTGTTTTCATTTTCTTTCCTTATTTTCCATGTTCAAAAGACTAATTATGCCTCATAGAATATACGTTGGGGTGTTTACTTTCCAAAATGGGGTCATTTTTTTGGGCGTTTCTATTGTCCTGGTTCTCCAGGACATTCAAAAGTGCAAGAGGTAGTCAGGAAATTAAATGGGTAATTTTTGCCCCTAGAACACCTGATGGTGCTTCCTGCATGTTGGGCCTTTGTATGTGGCCAGGCTGTGTAAAAGTCTCACACATGGGGTATTGCCATACTCAGGAGGAAAAGTAGAATGTGTTTTGGGGTGTAATTTGTGCTATGCATATTCTGTGTGTGAGAAATAACCTGTTAATATGACAATTTTGTGGAAAAAAAAAGAAAAAAACAATCTTCATTTTGCAAAGAATTGTGGGAAAAAATACAACTTAAAAAACTCACAATACCTCTTACGAAACACTTTGGAATGTCTACTTTCCAAAAAGGGGTAATTTGAGGGATATTTGTACTTTCCTAGCATGTTAGGGTCTCAAGAGATGAGATCAATTTTCAGTGAATGGCACCATAGGTTGAAGACTCTATAACTTTCACAAAGACCAAATAATATCCACTAATTTTGTTTTTTTTTTTACCAAAGATATGTAGTAGTATAAATGTTGTCCAAAATGTATGAAGAAAAATTACCTATTTGCAAAATGTTATATCAGAAACAAAGAAAATGCATTTTTTTTTTTACAAAATTTGTGATATTTTTGCATTTATAGAGCAAAAAATAAAAAAAAAAACAGTGGCGATTAAATATCACCAAGAGAAAGCTCTATTTGTGTGAAAAAAAGGACAAAAATGTAATATGGGTGCAGTGTTGCATGACTGAGTAATTGTCATTCAAAATATAGGAGCATTGAAAGCAGAAAATTGGTCTGGTTAGGAAGGGGGTTTATGTGCCCAGTGGGCAAGTGGTTAAAACACAACTTCAGGATCCACCTGTCCTCTGCCTAGTGCTCTCCACCTGCTACATGTATTTATTTTTTAAATCATACCTTTTTCCAAATGACTTTTGGCTGATCATCTGACGCTTGGAGTCCTATTTCTTTTCTTTTCTTCCCTTGTCGTGGGTGGCCCCAAATGATTAAGAAAATGGGTCCTTGTAGTTATGTGGCTAGTGTTTTTTGCATTATTGTCTTATGAGCCCAGGCTGGAGTGTTAAAGAATCCCAGGAGGTGTGACCAGGTCAACCTGGACCGTCATGTGTGTCAGGAACCATGAATCAGACAAAGACAGAAGTGCAGTAAAATCACACTTTTTAATAAAAGGATAAAATGTTATAAACAGAGTTAATGTGGTCAAAACATAGCCAGGGCTCGGTAACCAGGACGGATAGTCAGAGCAAGCCAGTGAAACAGAACTCCAGAGATCAGCGAAGTCAAATAAATGGAATGCAGGGTCAGGAGCCAGGAGGAGAGTCAACCGAGCAGGGTCTTGAATCCAGAAACCAGAAGGGAATGTCAAACAGACAACACAGGTTGTGCCGGAACAGCCACCATAGTAGGAACTAGGTGAGCAGTGTGATTCAGGAGCGTCTGTAACGCTATAGCAAACTGATCCATGCGTTGATCCTGCTCATCCAATCTGGAAAAAATATTACCAGCAAGTGGATTGACTGCATCTTCTGAATTCATGGCCTTCGCCTACTGTCAGGAACCATGAATCAGACAAAGATAGAAGTGCAGTAAAATCAAAAGGTAAAATGTTATAAACAGAGTAAACGTGGTCAAAACATAGCCAGGGTTCCGTAACCGGAACGGATAATCAGAGCAAGCCAGTGAAACAGGAGTCCAGAGATCAGAGAGGTCAAACAAACGTAATGCAGGGTCAGGAGCCAGGAGGAGAGTCAGCTGAGCAGGGTCTTGAATCCAGGAACCAGAAGGGAACGTCAAACACACAAAGTCTTTCACAGGAACACACAGCAGAGATTTCTCCAGAGATGTTGACCAGGCGAAGGCATCTGAGATTTGATCCAGACAGTTTATATAGCTCGGAGAGCTGGCTAACAAGCAGGATATGGGCATCAGGTGAGACAGAGTGAAAGCGGAGACTGGCAATTAACCCTCAGCTGAGCAGCTTGCTCTGAGAAGGGAGGGCTGAGCCCAGCTCTGACAATGTGAGCAACACGTCCTTTTTCCCCTTGCAAGCTCCTTCACCAATGCCAACATCTTTTTTGGGCCTTCCATTGGGTTTGGCAACTACAGCCATCTTGATTGGTTGGCTTATCAAGCATAACCTACCTCTCACATGCATGTGGGGTAAATTTATCCCAGCAATAAAGCATGTCGAGACTTTACAATAAAAATAAGTTTGGGAGCAGGAAGAATAAGAACTTATTTTACAAGAGACATGATGAGGCTAATTTACTAAAGGATTTGACAGTGTTCACAGAATAAAATGTGTGAAGATTTACTTCAGTTATCCAATTATGTGAAAAGAAAATTTCATCTGTAGATGATTGGATAATTGAAGTGAATATTCACACAATTTATTGAGTGGACATTTTCACATCTTGGCCTCTTATGCCTTTTTTGCAATATAACGCCTTCTTGCTTGCAATTTTTTTTTGTACAGTCAAGTTCTGTTTTAAACATGGAAGTCACTGCTGTTCAAGATCAGCGCCAATCTCAACAGCCAAACTATTCAATCGATTCACATATTTGCAGTGTGAGATCCAAGGCACTGTTCCTCTGACTGCTAGTTTTATAATATTTGGAATAAGATTTGGTGATATCCTCGCTGCTGCTTTTTGTTCTTGTTGAAGAGAAAGCTGTACTTGTGGATCTGCAATGTAACGATTGACCTGCTTTTGCTTTCTCTGCTTCTGTGGATCTGTGTTTCCACCACTGCGACTGCTTCTGGAATATCTCTTCTATAATCAGGGGCAACTCTGACATGAGGAAACAAAGCTCTGCTTTTATCACGATGACCACCTCTACATGACGACACAGTGCAGAATAAGGCCTGGTAAATTAGTAAAGGGGAAAAGTTCAGCTGCAGAGGGACAACACGCAATACTGGTGATTATTAGAGATGAGCCAAACACCCCCCTGTTTGGTTTGCAGCAGAACTCCCGAAATAGGGGAAACGTTCGAAATCGAACAACAAACCCCATTAAAGTCTATGGGAGCCGAACAGAAAAAATCAAAAGTGCCCATTTTGAAGGTGTATAGGCAAGTAATTGGCCATACAAGTGGTATGGGGTTCTGTGTACTGCCCTGGGGGACATGTATCAATGCAAAAACATTTTTTAAAAATGATTGTTTTTTTCAGGAGGAGTGATTTTAATGATGTTCAAAGTTCAACAAAAAAAACAAAAAATTCCTTTAAAATTAGGTCCCCTTATCTGACTGTAAAGTGGCACATCGGTAGCATACATAGAACATGCTATAACAAACATTTCTGCAATTCTAAAGAAAATAAAAACTAGTCAAATCACATTTAAAATGTCTCATATTTGCAATTGCCGGCATTCGGCTATTAAAAAGAATTGGGGGGGTCCCCAACCAGACGCCAAAAAAAAAAAAAAACTGGGTCTGGTATGGACTGGGGGTGGGGGGTGACCCAACGCCGTGTTTTTCTTTGTTTTTAACCGGCAATGTATTATTTTGTATTCAGCTGTCAGTGGAGAAGCCTATTGGCAGCTGATGACTCATGAGTTGTTAAAGACATCATGGCAGCTTCCTGGCCTCACTTATTAACAACCAGCTTATACTGTGCCCTGATTGGGCAAGGCTTTGCCCAACCAGGGTCCAAAATGCACTGTGCAGCATGTAGGGCATTCGGTGAACATCCTTCAAATTCGGGTGTTGGATGAACTCATGCTCAGGCCAAACCATTTACCCAACGTGTCCTTTGCCTTCTTGCAATTTTTTGGTACAGCTTCCATATAAGCTTCCATATAAGACCTCTTTCACACTGGGGCTTCGGCTGTGTTGTCGGTAAAGCACTGCTCATGTAGCAACGCTAGTGGGAAGCTTTTAACCCCTAAAAAGGGGTTAAAAACGCCCGTGTTATGGTGCTTTCAAATTGCTTTTTAAGGCGCTTTGAAAGCACTGCTCATCCATTCCAATGGGCAGGGGCGGTTTGCGAGTGCTGTATACAGCGCTCCCAACCTGCCCCAAAGATGCTGCTTGCAAGTGCACCACCCCAGTGTGAAAAGACACACTGGAATGAATGAGAGACAGTTTTCAGGCGCTTAGCAAAGGCTCTTTCCAGTGCTAAAGCGCCTGAAAACTGCCCCAGTGTAAAAGGGGTCTAACTCTGAGATTTGTGAAGGATGTTAACCTCATAGATTATGAATATCTATTAAACTATGTTTTAAGTTCAAGTTGAGTTTTAGAAGGAATAAGACCTAACAAGTTCATGTAAAATGTTAAATGAATAGCATGGCACGGTTGTATACCTATTGACCCGGATACATTTAGCTGGTGCATTATATGTCTTTCAGTTAGGACTTAAAGCGGTCCTCTACCTAAATAAATAAAAAAAAAACCCGTAAGGCAAAGGCATAATAAGCTAATATGCACCGCATACTAGCTCATTATGAAATACTCACCTTAGAATGAAGCTCCCTCAGGGCTGCCCAGTCCCTGCAGAGGGAGCGGACATCTTCGCTGTGTGGATTCTTCCAGTTTAGCGGCTCCGGCACTGTCAGTGGCCGGAGCCACGAATCGTCACTCCCGCGCATGCACGTGGGAGCCCGTCTTTCCGGCAGGGTCCGGAGCTATGCGCCGGGACATCAATACGCATGCGCCATGACGTCAGCAGCTGCATTGCAAGTAGAATATCTACTAAACCGTACAGGTTTAGGAGATATTCATTTTACCTACAGGTAAGCCTTACCTGTAGGTAAAAGTCACTTTTGGGGGTAGGCAACCACTTTAATAGTGGTGCACTGTCAAGGACTTGTCTCACTAGCTATAAATTTATTCTGCATTGTTATCTACTGGAATTTTTTTTGTTGTATTAAAGATTACAGTTGAGTGAACCCGGATTGTAAAGTTCGGGTCCGTACCGGACTTTAGGGTGTCTGTGCCCCGAACCCGGACCCGAACATTTGAAAAAAAGTCCAGGTTCGGGAATTCGGGTATTTTTGGCGCCTTTTCTATAGCTGCTGGGCAGCCAATCAACAAGCTTTTCACTAGTTTGCCCTTAGAAGCCATCATAGCCATGCCTACTAATGGCATGGCTGTGATTGGCCAGTGCATCATGTGACCCAGCCTCTATATGAGGCTGGAGTCACGTAGCTCCGTGTGTCAGATCTTCTCAGACTAGAGTAGGGAGAGGTTCATGGCGGTGCTGTGAGGGAAAGATTAGCATTCACAAACATCTCAAACTGCACTAGGGAGACCTTCATTGCGGTCCTGTGAGGGAGACATTAGCATTCAGAACCATCTTATAGTGCATTTGGGAGACGTTCCTGTCTGTGCTGTGAGGGAGACATTATCATTCAGAACCATCTTATAGTGCTTTAGGGAGACATTCCTGTTGGTGCTCTGAGGGACAGCTTATCATTCTAAAACCATCTACTACTGCATTAGGGACAGGTTCCTGTTGGTGCTCTGAGGGAGAGATTATCATTCTAAAACCATATACTGCTGCATTAGGGACATGTTCCTGTTGATGCTCTGAGGGAGAGATTATCATTCTAAAACGATATACTACTACATTAGGGAGAGGTTCCTGTTGGTGCTCTGAGGGAGAGATTATCATTCCAAAACCATCTACTACTGCATTAGGGAGTGGTTCCTGTTGGTGCTCTGAGGGAGAGTTTATCATTCTAAAACCATCTCCTACTGCATTAGGGAGAGGTTCCTGTTGGTGCTCTGAGGGAGAGTTTATCGTTCTAAAACCATCTACTACTGCATTAGGGAGAGGTTCCTGTTGGTGCTCTGAGGGAGAGTTTATCGTTCTATAACCATCTCTTACTGCATTAGCGAGAGGTTCCTGTTGATGCTCTGAGGGAGAGTTTATCGTTCTAAAACCATCTACTACTGCATTATGGAGAGGTTCCTGTTGGTGCTCTGAGGGAGAGCTTATCGTTATAAAACCATCTCCTACTGAATTAGGGAGAGGTTCCTGTCGGTGCTGTGAGGGGGAGATTTTTGTTCTAAAATCATCTCATACTGCAGTAGAGAATGGTTCCTGTCAGTGCTGTGAAAGACAGATTATCGTTCTAAAATTTTCTCATACTGGTGTAAGGAGAGGTTCCTGCTGCTGGTGTGAGCGGTGGAGAGGTTCCTGCTGCTGGTGTGAGCGGTGCATTTCTTGCACAAAAAAAAAGTGCATCTACAATTATCTTTTTTTTTTTAAAAAAAAAAGAATAATAATTTATTATTCTTTTTTTTTTAGTATTAATAAATAGTGCTACATAATACATTTGTGTCCAGAATGAGGAGAGCATCAAATAAGGGACGTGGTTGTGGTGCTGCTGGTGTTGCTGAAGCTCCTGTTGCAAGGAGAGGACATGGTCGATCTGTGCCAGCTACACGCACAAGTGAAACACCTTCCTCAGGTAGCCGACAGAACCTTCAAAGTTATATGGTAGGCCCGAATGACGCTCAACAAATGGTGAGGCCAGAACAAGTACAGGCGATAGTAGATTGGGTGGCTGTCAATGCCTCCAGTTCCTTTACATTGTCTCCCACCCGGTCCCTTGATGAAAGCTCAGAGTTGGCACCTGAACCCCATGGCCATCTGTCTTTCACCTCAGCACCTTGTAAATCAGCCAAGCAGTCTGAGCCCCAAGTCATGCGGCAGTCTCTTATGCTTTTTGATGACTCTGCTGGTGTACTTTCCGTGGGCCATCCACATAGCCCTGCCCCAGAAGTGGAAGACATTGAGTGCACTGATGCCCAACCACTTTTGTTGCAGGATGAGGACATGGAAACACCACCGCAGCACGTCTCTGATGATGACGAAACACAGGTGCCAACTGCTGCAGCTTTCCTCGGTATGCAGACTGACAAGAAGGGCGGTGGTGAAGGGTGGGTGGAAGATGATGTGGTGGATGATGAGGTCCTAGACCCCACATGGAAGGAAGGTCATGCGAGTGACGTGTGAAGTTTGGAGGAAGAGGTGGTGGTCGCACAGAGGCACCAGCACAGCAAAAGAGGAAGCAGGTTGCAAAAGCAGAGCGACCGTCCCCTAGACAGTATGCCTGCTACTACCCACCACACCCAGGGACCTAGCACACCAAAGGCAGCTCAAAGGCGTTCCCCGGCGTGGCAGTTCTTCAGACAAGGTGCTGACTACAAGACACAAGTGGTTTGCACACTGTGCAATGAGAGCCTGAAATGAGGCATAAATGTTCTAAACCTGAGCACAACCTGCATGACCAGGCTTCTAAATTCAAAGCACTTGCTGCAGTGGAATAAGTGCCTCAAACTCCAAGAAAGGTCTCGGCCTCCTCCTGCTTCCCCTCCTGCTGCTGCCTCGGCCTCTTCCTCCACCTCTACAGTGCCAGTGTCACCTGCCACCCAGCAAACAGAGCATGTGACAGCAACGCCACCACATCTGTCACCATCCCCAAGCATTTCCACACGGTCCCATGGAAGCTTACAGCTCTCCATCTCCCAAACACTGGAGAGAAAGAGGAAGTACCCCCTACCCACCCGCGATCCCTGGCCCTGAATGCCAGCATTTCAAAATTCATGGCCTTTGAAATGCTGTCATCCATCTGGTGGACACAGACATTTTTAAAAACCTAATGGCGGTTGCTGTCCCACAGTACGTGGTTCCCAGCCGCCACTACATTTCCAGGCGAGCCATCCCTTCCCTGCACAAACAAGTCAGGGACGAGATCAAGTGTGCACTGCGCAACGCCCTCCGTGGCAAGGTCCACATAGCCACTGATACGTGGACCAGTAAGCACGGGCAGGGACGCTATATCTTGCTAACTGCACACTGGGCAAATGTAGTGGCGGGTGGGCCTTAGGCGGCTAGCCGTTTGCCGCATGTCCTTCCGAAACCGAGGATTGCAGGGCATTTCTCTTTGCCTCCTGTTGCCTCCTCCTCCTACTGCGCTTCCTCCTCCTCTACCACCTCCTCATCTGCTCAGCGTAACACCTTCACCACATCCAGGGGGAAACGACAGCAGGTTTATTTAAAACGGATATGTTTGGGGGATAAACCCCACACTGCGCAGCAGCTGTGGATGGGCATTGAACAACAGACCGATGAGTGGTTGTTGCCACTGAGCCTCAAGCTAGGCCTGGTGGTGTGCGATAATGGGCATAATCTCATAGAAGCTCTGGGCCTAGCCGGTTTGACACATATCCCTTGCCTGGCACATGTGCTGAATTTGGTGGTGCAGAAATTTCTAAAATACTACCTGGATATGTCAGAGCTGCTGCAGAAAGTGCGGGCCGTCTGTGCGCGCTTTTGGCGTTCTCACCCTGCTGCTGCTCGCCTGTCTGCGCTGCAGCGGAACTTCTGCCTTCACGCTCACCACCTCCTATGCGATGTGCCCACAAGGTGGAACTCCACCTTGCACATGCTGGGGAGACTATGTGAGCAGCAGCAGGCAATAGTGGAGTTTCAGCTGCAGCACGCATGGGTCAGTCGTTCTGCGGAACCGCACCACTTCACCAACAACGAGTGGGCCTCCATGCGAGACCTGTGTACCATATTGCGGTGTTTCGAGTACTCCACCAACATGGCCAGTGCCGATGATGCTGTTCTCAGCGTTACTATCCCACTTCTGTGTCTCCTTGAAAAAACACTTTGGGCGATGATGGAAGAGGATGTGGCACAGGAGGAAGAGGAGGAGGAAGAGGGGTCATTTCCACGGTTATCAGGCCAGTCATTCACAAGTGGCTCGGAGGGTGGGTTCCTGCACCTGCATAGGCCAGGTAAAAAATTTTCAAGCCAGGGCACAGTTCTGGAGGATGAGGAGGACGAGGAAGATGATGATGAGGAGGAAGAGGAGGAGGAGGAGGAACCGTTGTTAGGAAAGGAATGATTCCTGACCAAATCCTGGCATTTCCGCGGTGGTGCGCGCTTCCGTGCGCGTTCGCGCGCTCCCGTGCGCGCGCACGCGCCGGAAAAGGCGACAAATTTGCCTATTTAAACTGGGAGATTTCTGAGAGCAAGTGCTGCTCGCTCTACAGCGTTCCCGACCTGTACGCCTCAGCTCCGGATACCTGTTCCCGTGTTTGTTCTGCCAGTCCTTAGTAAGGAAAGGATTGTTGCCAAGGAGGAGGAGGAGGAGAAGGAGGAGTAGTAGTAGAAGGAGCAGGAGGAGTAGGAGGTCTTGACACGGGACCGAACTTTTAAAAAATGGACCGGATACGTCCACGTCCTTGGGTGGGAGGCTCGGTGAACACTTACTGACCGGACTATTGGCACCTTT
>BLSH010474884.1:237287-247768 GCA_018402905.1 Glandirana rugosa | reverse complement strand
CACTGTTCTAAAATCATCTAAAAACTGTGTGTTAAACTTAAACTAAAACTGGGAGAACCCATATCACTGTTCTACAATCATCTGGAAACTGTGTGTGAAACTGTAGCAGAGCAAAGCCATATCCCTGTTCTAAAATCATCTAAAAACTGTGTGTGAAAATATAGCAGAGAGAAGAACAGGGATATGGCTTCGCTCTGCTATAGTTTCCCACACAGTTTCCAGATGATTGTAAAACAGTGATATGGGTTCTCCCGGTTTTAGATTAAGTTTAACACACAGTTTCCATATGATTGTAGAACAGTGACATGGGTTCTCCCGGTTTTAGATTAAGTTTAACACACAGTTTCCATATGATTGTAGAACAGTGATATGGGTTCTCCTGGTTTTAGTTTAAGTTTAACACACAGTTTCCAGATGATTGTAGAACAGTGATATGGGTTCTCCCGGTTTTAGTTTAAGTTTAACACACAGTTTTTAGATGATTTTAGAACAGTGATATGGGTTCTCCCGGTTTTAGTTTAAGTTTAACACACAGTTTGCAGATGATTTTAGAACAGTGATATGGGTTCTCCCGGTTTTAGTTTAAGTTTAACACATGGTTTGCAGATGATTATAGGACAGTGATATGGGTTCTCCCGGCTAATTTATACTTTTTCACACAGTTTGAAGATGATTTTAGAACAGTGATATGGCTTCTACCGTTAATTAATACTTTTCACACACAGTTTGAAGATGGTCCACATCCACCTCCATTTTTGATTTTTTGATGTGATTTTTTTTTAAAAATGCTTTTAGTTATTTTCCTATCCCCATTTCTTTGTAGGGCACTTGTCCCACCCTTACCCCCATTTTTCTTCCTTTTGCAGGCCTCTAGGACTTTCCAGGACTTTTTTACAGCCATTTTTGTGCCTAAAAGTTCGGGTCCCCATTGATTTCAATGGGGTTCGGGGTCCGGGGCAAAGTTCGGGTTCTGTCCATACCCGAACCCGGACTTTGTCCCGAAGTTCGGCCGAACCAGCAGAACCCGAACTTCTAGAAGGTTCGCTCAACTCTAACAGCAAGTTTATATACATTTTTTATGTTTGGGTTTGCATGTGTTTAAAGTTGTTATTTTGTGAGTATTCACTTTTATCTGCTTTTATACTGAATAAATGTTTTTTTTTTTCTGGCAATGCACTAGGTACATTTGTATTGTAGTACCAATTGGATTGTCCCGTCTAAGGAGGGATGCCTCTGCCTAGCATCCGTAAATGCTGTTGTCCTTCCTGCTTTCCACTACAGAGGACTTCATAGTGCTGGATGTGATTGCTAGCTTGTGTGTTTTTGCATGTGTTTCAATGTCTTATGAATAAAAAAATCTCAAAAGTGTAAATATGATTTTAAAGAGGAAGTAATTGCATAGTAGCCCATTATGTGCCAATTACCTGCAAACAAAGCCTGCAACGTCCAGCACTGTCCCCTGTGCTGGCGGTGTCCATCTTCAGCCCCTCTTCCTTTCCGGGGCCACGACGCCGGCTCTGTGACTGACCGGAGTCGCGTGACGTCGGGAGCTGCCAGTTACGGCACGATCACAGTGGAGAAACGGCATGGAGACACATTTACTACCCTGCATATCTCCTGAACCGTACAGGTTTGGGAGATATGCAGGGCACCTACAGGTAAGCCTTATTATAGGCTTACCTGTAGGTTACAGTGGTTGTCACGAGTTGACAACCACTTTAAATGTCTCTGATTTTCTTTTTTCAGTTATATCACTGGGTAAGTCTTTAATTTCAATAGAGATTTTTTATCAGTTTGAAATCAAATGTAATTTAAAATTGCAATAAAATTGAAAAATACCTTTCCTTTCACTTCCTGTTGTATCTCCACAACAGGAAGTGATGGAAAATCAGCAAGAAAATAAATAAAACTTTGGAAATACTGTAGATAAACATTAACCACTTAATGGTTCCCCGTTCTGACAAGCGGCATGACAGAGATCTACTGATCCCTGTACTTGGGATTAGTTAGATCTGTCATGCACCTGGCAGACCAGCCCCCATACAGTTAGAACACACTCAGGGAACACAGTTAACCCCTAGAGCGCCCCCTGCAGGTTAACCCCTTCTATGCCAATGACATTTATACAGTAATCAGTAGCTATTTGTAGTTCTGATCGCTGTATAAATGTCATTGGTCCCAAAAAAGTGTCTAAAATGTCCAATCTATCCGCCGCCACGTCACAGTCTCGATAAAAATCGCAGATCACTGCCATTACTAGTAAAAAAAAAATAATAATAAAAACGCCATAAAATAAACACCGATTGCGATTTTTTTTTTTTTACCACAAATATGTAGAAGTATATACTTGAAAACTGATGAATACTTTTTTTTTTTTTTTGGACATTTATTATAGTAAAAAGTAAGAAATATTGTTTGTTTTTTTTCAAAATTGTCGCTCTTTTTTTGCTTATAGCAGTGATCAGAAGTGACACAAAGGCGATCAAATACCACCAAAAGAAAGCTCTATTTGTGAAAAAAAAGGACATCCATCGATTTTGTTTGGGTACAATGTTGCACGACCGTGCAATTGTCAGTTAAAGTGATGCAGTGCTGAATCGCAAAAAGTGCTCTGGTCATTATGGGGGCAAATCCTCTGGCGCTGAAGTGGTTAATCAGAAAAATATTAAAATATTTCCAATTTAAGTGAAGAGAATGGACATGTCAGAAATTCAGTTGTTGAATATATAGTGGTGTTTAATATAGAAATAAAATTCCATTCACAGAGGAAAAGTTTATCTCTGGAGCCCATACGGTAAGGATCATTTTACAGGTTTTGGCAACTATGTGTATGAATCCTCGGTGTGCAGTACTGAAAGGGTCACATTTCAATCTAGGTTTCAAAATAATCTTGTTGACCAGGCAAGATCAATTGTACCAATTGCACCTGATTGCCAAATTCTCTGCAATGCAGATCAGGTCTTCTTTACAGACAGGGGATGTAGTTTCCTGTTCAAACATTATGAAATTAAATTAGACTTCCTGGTAATTACAGAATCCTATATGTCTTCCGAGTCAATATCATCTGTTAAGCCAGTGACTGTGCCCGAATGTGACTATTACACAGACTAATCAGTTGGTAATTATTGTCAAACACGCAACCTAAGATCTCTAGATGTGCAATATAAGGGCTTTCTGAAATAGGGAAAGGTACCATTCCATTTCACAATACAAGGGTTAAAGTTTAAATTGAGCTGGAATGTGTTATGGAGGTTTATATACTAGTTACAGCAGAAATTCAAGTAATATAAAAAAAAAAAAACAAAACCAAACATACAATAATTAAGTAAAATAAGTATAGCCTTATACATCCATATTATATGTATACAGTGGGTACGGAAAGTATTCAGACCCCCTTAAATTTTTCACTCTTTGTTATATTGCAGCCATTTGCTAAAATCATTTAAGTTCATTTTTTCCCTTCATTAATGTACACACAGCACCCCATATTGACAGAAAAACACAGAATTGTTGACATTTTTGCAGATTTATTAAAAAAGAAAAACTGAAATATCACATGGTCCTAAGTATTCATAACCCTTTGCTGTGACACTCATATTTAACTCAGGTGCTGTCCATTTCTTCTGATCATCCTTGAGATGGTTCTACACCTTCATTTGAGTCCAGCTGTGTTTGATTATACTGATTAGACTTGATTAAGAAAGCCACACACCTGTCTATATAAGACCTTACAGCTCACAGTGCATGTCAGAGCAAATGAGAATCATGAGGTCAAAGGAACTGCCTGAAGAGCTCAGAGACAGAATTGTGGCAAGGCACAGATCTGGCCAAGGTTACAAAAAAAATTTCTGCTGCACTTAAGGTTCCTAAGAGCACAGTGGCCTCCATAATCCTTAAATGGAAGACGTTTGGGGCGACCAGAACCCTTCCTAGAGCTAGCCGCCCAGCCAAACTGAGCTATCGGGGGAGAAGAGCCTTGGTGAGAGAGGTAAAGAAGAACCCAAAGATCACTGTGGCTGAGCTCCAGAGATGCAGACGGGAGATGGGAGAATGTTGTAGAAAGTCAACCATCACTGCAGCCCTCCACCAGTCGGGGCTTTATGGCAGAGTGGCCCGACGGAAGCCTCTCCTCAGTGCAGGACACATGAAAGCCCGCATGGAGTTTGCTAAAAAAACACCTGAAGGACTCCAAGATGGTGAGAAATAAGATTCTCTGGTCTGATGAGACCAAGATAGAACTTTTTGGCCTTAATTCTAAGCGGTATGTGTGGAGAAAACCAGGCACTGCTCATCACCTGTCCAATGCAGTCCCAACAGTGAAGCATGGTGGTGGCAGCTTCATGCTGTGGGGGTGTTTTTCAGCTGCAGGGACAGGACGACTGGTTGCAATCGAGGGAAAGATGAATGCGGCCAAGTACAGGGATATCCTGGATGAAAACCTTCTCCAGAGTGCTCAGGACCTCAGACTGGGCCGAAGGTTTACCTTCCAACAAGACAATGACCCTAAGCACACAGCTAAAATAAGGAAGGAGTGGCTTCACAACAACTCCATGACTGTTCTTGAATGGCCCAGCCAGAGCCCTGACTTAAACCCAATTGAAAGAGACCTAGACCTGTCCACCAATGTTTACCATCCAACTTGACAGGACTGGAGAGGATCTGCAAGGAGGAAAGGCAGAGGATCCCCAAATCCAGGTGTGAAAAACTTGTTGCATCTTTCCCAAAAAGACTCATGGCTGTATTAGATCAAAGGGGTGCTTCTACTAAATACTGAGCAAAGGGTCTGAATACTTAGGACCATGTGATATTTCAGTTTTTCTTTTTTAATAAATCTGCAAAAATGTCAACAATTCTGTGTTTTTCTGTCAATATAGGGTGCTGTGTGTACATTAATGAGGGAAAAATGAACTTAAATGATTTTAGCAAATGGCTGCAATATAACAAAGAGTGAAACATTTAAGAGGGTCTGAATACTTTCCGTACCCACTGTGTATATATAATTAATATTACTATTATACATTATTTATATAGTGCCAACAGTTTGTGCAGCGCTTTACAAAATGAAGGCAGACAGCATAATTACATCACAATTTGGTACAAGAGGAATCATATATATATATATATATATATATATACTAAAGGATGTTTGGTGATATTTTAAAGCTGCACTCTAGTGGAAACAAGAAAATATCCTTACAGTGGAGCTACCCCCCCCCCCCCCCAGCCACTGCAATCGTTAAATGTTTATTATACCTAGGGTACTTATCTTATTGCTTGCTCCCCTGGCAGCTGGCACTCAACTCACCCATGTTAATGCTTCCTCAGGGCTGTTGGCCCTGCATTGTACTTAATGATGTAAGAGTGCCTGCAACCACCAGAATGCCTTGGAGAAAAGGCTGCAGGGGAGGCCTTTAGCATGGGGGGAGCCTACAGGGGCAAGGGATGAGTTAGGCAGAAATGCTATTTCTGGGTACCCTAGGTATAGATGAGCAAACAAACAAACAGCAAATATTTCCGCTGGCTCCCTGCTGAGCTGGACGGATGAAAGGTTTATGTCCACTCCGTTTATGCAGAGCGGACATTGACTGACCCTGCTATGCTCTATGGGCAAATGGATGTAAACGGACCACCTGATTGCTCTCTGATCAAATCTGTCCAGCCAGAAGGGAACAGATCTCCTTCCACCGGATCGGACCTAGGAGGTAGCAGGGTGTAAAAGTCCATTTGCACCCGACGCTGCATTGAGGAGAATGGAGGGTCCGATCGGGCCTGGCTGAAAAATGGACAGCCTGACCTGATCAGACCTCCCGTGTGAAAGGAGCCTAAGCTGAAGGTTGGCTTTAATTTGCTAGTGTATTTAAACCCGCTAGTACTTCTAACTCTCCCCTCATCCAGACTGACAATCCTGCTGTCCGAATGTGCCTCCTGTGCTCCTTCATCCAGAGTGGAGGCATTGTAATACAGAAGGTTATTGGCCAGATCACCAGGTGAAAACAGAGGGGAAAAAAGGTATAATAAAGCTATAAATAAGCTGAAATATTTAACATTTTTGAATTTGGGTTTAATACCGCTTTATATTATGACTTTACTTTCTTAGAAATGGTAGGATTTGAATATTTGGTAGGGCAAAACATCAAATAAATATATTCATGGGCTCATTTAAGTGGAACTTTAAGCAAAATAAAAAATGACATATAGGGAACAGGGGTTAGCTCTTTAAGATAAATACATATCACTTGAACAGTGGTTAGCTCTTTAAGATAAATACATATCACTTGAATTTTTATCTTGCAGTATTTACCACAAAAGTAATCAATTTACTAAAAAAAATGCCTTATTGCATTAAATATTTACTTGTTGCAATATTTAGCACTTACATTTAGTGTTATTTTTTATCGCCATTTTTTTTAGACTAACAATGGGGAATAGTTTTGTGAATGAAGGCACAGAAAAATTGTAAGGCTGGGTTCACAGCTATGCGAATTGGATGCGGCTTACACCGCATCCAATTCGCAGGAAACTTGAAATATGTCCAGCTCATATAGATGCGGTGCATTCGCAGTCCGCATTGCACAGAAAACGTGTGCGTTTTCTGTGCAGTGCGGTGTGAATTCCCAGCCGATTATGTTCAATGGGAACGCATCTGACACCTAGATGTGTTCCGCACTGAACGGGGATTCTTTCCCCCTGCGCACTGCACCTCCTTCCTTGGACAGCTACTGCGCTGTGAGAACGGACAGGAGCCAAGCTGGAATTCGCACCGCTATGGTGTGAATCCAGCCTAAAACTTTAAAAGCATTGTTAGTGTATTTACTTTCCTAAGCTAAGGGCATAACATTTCCACATACTACATTGTTTTTTCTTAAAGTATTTTTTTTGGAGGTCATGTAGGTCATGTTGGTAAGCAAAAAACTAAAAAAAAACTTAAAGCCTAACTCCAAAAAAGTTATTATTTTGTTTTGGACAAAAAGTTTAACCCTTTTGCTGCCAGAGACATTTTTGCATTTATTTTTAGACACATTTAAAAAATCATTTTGGGCCTGAAGATTTTGTAAAACTCCCAAACATTATATACAGTATTTTCCATAAGCAGTTACTCTAGAGAATAAAACATTTAAGACCCTTTCACACTGGCATTCCATGTGGGGTGTCCGTTTTTGCTCAGCGGGGATCGATCCGCTGCTCCCCGCTGAGCAAACGGATGACAGATCAATCGCCGTTCTCCTCTATGTGAAATCGGATGACAATGGACCGTCTCTCCATTGTCATCCGATCCAATCCACAGATGGATGGAAAAATAAGGTTTCCATCCATCTGACTTTGCGGAGCATGGACTGGATCAGAGAGCGGCGGATTTCAGTGGACATGTCACTGCTGACATCCGCCACTCCATAGAGGAGAATGGGGCGTCCGTTCAGGTCCGCTTGAAAAACTGACAGGTGGAGCTGAATAGAACGCCCATTTAAAAGGGGCTTTAGAGTCCTAATTTTTTATGCCAAAAAAAATTGGCGCAACACTTTACGAAACGCAACATTTCAGTAAAAAAATTAAATTTTAGGGCACAAAAACACAATTGTTTTTAGAAAACATTAAGGCTCCATGCACACTAGCGGTTTTTATAAGCTCAAAGAAAATGCTAGAAAAAAACACTAGATGTCAATAATGATAATAATTTTGTGCTGGCTTGTAGCAGCATTTTAGGAGCGTGTGGGAGCATTACCATTTTATTAGAGTTTTTACATCACATGAAGAAAAAAAATGCTCAAAAAAAGCTGCCAGGAACATTTTAGCAGCCCTTAGAAATGTTGACCATTTAGCATTTTTTTTCTACTGGAAATAGGCTCCAAAAAAATCTACAGAAACCATTTTTTTCTGCTCCTAGATGCTGAAGTTCAAAAAAGTATTCTGCATGGACACAGGAAAACACCATTTGGCTTCTAGGAGCAGAAAAAAAATGCTAACAACAGTTTCTAGGAGCTTTAACCACTTGCTGGCCAGCCACCATAGTTTTACGGCGGCAGGTTGGCTCGGCTGAGCAAACCACCGTCTCGGTATGTTGGCCGAGCATGTGCGATTTGCGGGCGAGTGCGCGGCGCGTGCGCCCACTGTGCACTCTGTGAGCGTGCCGCGGGTTGGGTGGACTCGATGTCCACCGGCGACCCACGATTACTTACTACAGAGGCAGAACAGGGATCTGCAGATGTAAACACGGTGGATTCCCATTCTGTCAGGGGGCATGACACTGATCTACTGTTCCCAGTGATCGGGAACAGTCAGATCTGTCATGTCCCTGCCAGCCCAGCCCCCACACAGTTAGAACACACATAGGGAACCCATTTAACCCCTTGATTGTCCCCTATAGTTTAACCCCTTCCCTGCTAGTGACATTTATACAGTAATCAGTGGCTATTTTTAGCTCTGATCACTGTATAAATGTCATTGGTACCAAAAAAGTGTCAAAGGTGTCCAATCTATCCACCGCAATGTTGCAATTACAAATTGTAATTATAAAAATCGCAGATCTCTGCCATTACTAGTAAAAAATAAAAAAAAATAAAAATGCCATTAATCTATCCCCTATTTTGTAGACACTATGTGTAAACTAATCAATATACACTTATAGTTATACATTTTGTTTTTGGTTATTTATTATAGCAAAAAGTAAAAAATATTGTTTTTTTTTTCAAAATTGTCGCACTTTTTTGTTTATAGCGCAAAAAATAAAAACCACAGAGGTGATAAAATACCCCTAAAAGAAAGCTTTATTTGTGGGGAAAAAAGGACGTCAATTTTGTTTGGGTACAACATTGCACGAGCCCGCAATTGTCAGTTAAAGCGACGCAGTGCCATATCGCAATAAGTGCTCTGGTCAGGAAGGGGGTAATTCCTTCCGGGGCTGAAGTAGTTAAAAAAATGGTAGTGTGCATGGACCCGAAAGCTGAGGTTGCACAAAATAAAAAGATACCCAAAATTGCCTGTGAAATATATATATCCAATATTTCCCATAGGCAATGCTTTAAAAGCCCCTACAGGCCATCAGTTTAGCATTATCGTGAATAATGGACCTAGAATTATTGGGCACAATAGGATCTCCTTTACCCGATTGAAGATTGTAGAGCTTATTATAAAAGCTTTGGAACTGGCGTGCTATATCTTTGTTCTGGGAATATTGCCTACTTGAGTTGTCTGTGATGTACAGTAGATGCAGGTTTACGTTGCTGGGTCACTCTGGCCTGAAACCGGCCCGGCTTATTCCCCTGCTCATAGAACATTCTTTGGGAAAGCACATGCCGGTAGCGGGCTCCTGTCTTAACTGCCAACGAACGTTTATGCTGGGTTTCTAAAGTGAGTATTTTGGTGGTGAGTTCCAAGATCCTAGATTGAAAATAGCTAGGAGTTGGCCTCTAATGACACACTTGTGCGCCTCCCATTGTGTCATGGGGGGCACATCAGGGGTATCATTGTGCTGAAAGAAATCTTTTATTCCTTGTCTCAGAGCTGCCATGTCAACAGGGTCCAAGAGAAGGAATGCGTCCATTCTCCAGATCTTCGTGGAGGTAACATATTCTGGATATGTTAGAGTAAGTGTAATAGGATGGTGATCCGAGAGAACCATGGCCTTGATAGATGCACATTGAAGGTATGACAAGTCTGAATGAGTCACATAGAGATAGCCCTGTGGATGTAAGGTTCTACAGGTGTCATGTAAGGTGAGAGAGGCTAGTTGGAGCTTAATATGTTGTAACGCCGAGTAGGGGAGAGATGGTAAAGGTATCGAACAGTGGATCTAAGGGATTGTTAAGGTCCCCTAAGGTACCACAGAAAGGAGACCTGTTGTGAGTTAGGGCAGTAGACATTGGCCAGCGCGACTGGTTTGTTATGCCAAGTACCCTTCACAAACAGGTATCTTCCTGTCGTGTCAAGTAGCTGGTCTGTGACAATGAAATTGCTAGTTTTGGAGAGAATTGAAACACCTTTGGATTTTGAATCCGGGCATGTGGCGTGAAATGCCGTGGGTAAACAATAATTTTGGAAGCGTGGGATCGATCCACTCCTAAAGTGTGTTTCTTGGAAAAAAGGATCTGAGCCTTACGTCGCGATGCCTCCGCAAGGATGCTGCTCCGTTTTTCAGGGATGTTTATTTCCCGTGCATTGAGCAAGTAGATTTTTAGAGAGAGAGGAGTCGAACGTGTCAGAGTGTGCGCCATGATCAGTATTTACACAAATACAATTAAATATTGAAAGCCTGAAAGGACCAAAGGAGAGAGTAGCCGGGGAGTTAGGTATACACACAAAGGAGGATGGGGTGGAGAGAGGAGGGGCAGGAAGGAAGGGTAGTAAGAAGGGTATGAGGTAGGGGTAAACTGAGGAGAAGTATCTATTAAATCTCAGTTGCCCTGAAAGGCAAAGGAATGTGTATAGTATATACCTGTAATAACAAATGGGTGCCGTAAAGTGCGGTGTACGGGCCTAAGTTTTAG
>BLSH010474884.1:218360-237277 GCA_018402905.1 Glandirana rugosa | reverse complement strand
TAGGGGTAAACTGAGGAGAAGTATCTATTAAATCTCAGTTGCCCTGAAAGGCAAAGGAATGTGTATAGTATATACCTGAGATGTAGACAAACTTGCTATGTCGGGGGGGGGGGGGGGGCACCGGTTTAGGTCCAGGAGGGGCCTGCCACTCAGGGGTGGGAGAGGGGTCTAACACTAAGACACTTAGGAGCATAGACAAACCAAGGTATGCAAGGTGAGGAAATATTTCGGATAAGCCTCAACATTCTAAAGGAAGGTGGAGTGAAGAGAGGCCCCCATAAACCAGTAGAGGGGCCTCCTTTTAAACCACCCAGAAGCATATCATTTTCACAAGAGATAGCTATAGGGCATACTCTGTCCTCTGGGCCACCAGACCGCATCCACATCCTTCGTGGAATTCTTCTAAGTACTGAATAACATCTGGCCTACGCCGAGGTCAATAATGCATCCCCAGAGGCCCAGGGTAAAGAAGGCTGCAACTCATAACCATACCAGATAAACAAAGGCATAGCAATACAATCAAACTATACCAACTATCAGAACCACAACCCGTTATGGGGTTGCTCTCTCAACCTGCCTCACTCAGACACTTCCTGTAAGGGGAGGGGATGGTGTCTTAAGAAACCTGTGGTGGCAGCCGAGTCGGGCGACAGAGCTCAATTGTCAGGACTTTATATTAGATAGATAGGCCGAATAGGGGACTCCGCCAGTGTCACGAGGTCTCAACTCGCCCGGTGAGGAAGTGTTATTGAGGGGCCTACTGATTGCGCTGAGCTCCGGAGCCGACCCAGAGCCGCCAGGGTATAACTTTAACTCGCAGGCAGGGTCCCGAACACATGCCAGATTTATGGACGTGAGTCGTGCCCCCCTACGTTCAAAACTACAAGGCAAAAACAGCCCAGCAGAAGATCCAGCAGGAACCCGAATGGATCCAATCAATTGCTATCACTTTAGTGAATGCATTAGCAATGCCAGCCACAGCAGGGAGTGAGCATGCCAAATTAAGTGTGTAGTCAGCTGTAGAGACATACAGGATCTCTTTGAGACCACTTGATGCGAAGATGAGTTAACAGGCAGATTAGGAAGCATGTTTAAGGCCCATGTAGTCTGGCAAACGTCTCAGTGAGCTTAGGCACATAGATCTGCATCCACAGTGTCCTAAGACTTGAGAAGTAGTCCATGAAGCAAACATCCCATATGAACATTGTCAGGAAACTCTGGCAGCAGCCATATATCTGGGTAGCAGCTTATGCATAGTCTAGCAGAATGCCCTGTGTATGGATGAGCAAAGTATCGGAGGGATAAATGGATATCTACAGTTCGCATATGGTTTGCATACCCAAATATCAGCTGTAGTCAAGATTTTACCCACCAGCATCCTGCTAGTGAGACTCCAGGGGCCGCCTCATCTAGAACAAAGGACATCGGTAGATATCAAACTGGGGACAATGGCTATCATGATCAGTCAGTCTATGCCACTGTCACGGGTAAATCCAAACAAGGGTAGAGGCAACAAAATCTACCTGAGCCAAATTAATGGTCAGTTTTCCGTCTTGCCGATGAAGGCGATGACCTCGAACCTCTTTCTGTGATCATTGCATCCGGGTCTCTCTGGGACGAATCCAAAGAAGATCTGCGATGTCGCTGTCTGTGTCAGTGGGATCGTGGGGACCTATCCTGTTGGGTGGGGATCCAGGGTTTGGGCTGCAGAAAGGAGCTAAAGCAGTCTGGAACAGGGACCAGCGGTATACCGAAAGTGTCACAGAAAGCTTGTAACTCCATGGGTGTATGCAGTGAGGCCGTTCTGCTGCCTGCCGTTGCTGACAGGCAAAAAATAAACTTCCAGCGATACACTATGTGTCTTTCCCTGAGGGCAGTTAGAAGGGAGCACAGATCTCTCCTATGCTGCAAAGTGATCATAGAAAGAACCTGGAAGATCTGTATAGGCTGTCCATCATGATGCAACTGCCCCTGAGTGCACGCTTGTCTCAAAATGTCCTCTTTTTGGGTAAAGCTAACAAAGCAACATACTGTATCCCTGGGGGGATCTGTGTCCTGGCCTCTGGGTCTAAGTGCCCTGTGACAGCCCTCCAACTCAATAGATGCATCTGGCGACCTGCCCAGCAAAGTGTTGCAAATAGCCCAAACAGTTTGTTGCAATTGAGGGCCCTCAATCGCTTTCGGGTTCCCCCTAAATCTAAGATTGCGCCTCCGAACCCTATTTTCAAGATCTACAATGTGGTGGTGCATGTCAATTATTTGTTGGGCTTGTGTGCTAACGGCCTGTTGCACCTGTTGAATGGCGACCCCGTGTGTCATGGCCGCCATCTCCACATGCTCCAGTCGCATAGCTACTGCCCAGAGATCACTCTTTAGGTCTGAGATCACCATGGTAAGTGTATTCTTAATGTCTGCTGCCACTATATGGAGCTCTGCTAAGCTGAGAAGCGGGGGGGTTTGCATGTGATGCGTGGGACCGCTCACCTGGCTCAAGGGGTCCGGCATAGAGGAGCTGTGGGCTGCCTCTCCGTCTGAGGCTTGTGTTGAGGCCTGCGATTCCTGTTGATAGGTCCAGAGGAGCTTGTCCCAGCCATCTCTTGAGTCAGATGGTGAGGCTGTTCCGCAAATGAACCTGTGAATGCTGCCTTGATTGACGGAGCGTTCTGACTATGCGTCCATTTGGTCTGGTGCTAGGCCACGCCCCATCGCTGCTCCTGATTTTGCACTCTCCAATATTAGAAAATCAGCTCCTTGTGTTATTCAAAGAGTTTAGCTCTAATAAATACATAGCTGAATTAATTCTCCCAACTATCTGAACTGATGAAAATGGGACACCTTTTAGCACACAGTATGTAAGAAAAGGACAAGTCGCTGCCACTGCCCTGATTGAATGGACCACAAAGATCTAATCTGCAGAAGATGATTGGCTAAACCACACAAGAGCCTTTTTTGGCCTCTATTTTTTCTTTTATATTGGCTTTTCAAAATAACAAATGTAATAATATGGAGGTTGGATAAAAAGTTTAGAGTAGCATGACATGTCTGGTAGTAAAATAGTACATTCTGTATAAAGATATACACATCAGACCAAAGAGAGTGACAACTGAGGCTACACAAGGGACAGAGGGATTTTGTCTCAAAAGAGGGACAGTTGGGAGCTATGGTGTCCTTTATATTTGCCTGAAGTTCAACTTTAAAATTTCTTTTACATAAACTTGTTCATCAAAATGATATACATGATGTGTCGTGTCCCCAATGAAACATTGTACAGATGTGTCACCATGCACGTGTCTGTGTACTCGGTGTCCTATTGCACTCGCTGACTCAGTTACTCCCAGCAGTCCCAAGAGCCTCGTTTGCCTGCTTTTCTGTGACATGAACGGACTGAGCACAACGTCTGAAGCAATGCATTATGGATAGTGTTTAATGCCCACACACTTTAGTCTGTCGACAATTTAAAAACAAGTGAATCCTTTATTGCGTTTTTGCTTTGATAAAAGATGTCAGATGTAATGGCTGCTGTTAGATTGAAAACTGATGATAGGCCTTGTGCGGGGAGAGCCGGCGAGAGAAGAAGCTGAACATAACAATACAAGGAAGAAAAAGGTATTTTCCTCCGGGCTTTCTGACAAAGGGGATTACCAAAAGGAGTATGCAGCCTGTCATCCGTTTCATTTAGAGGAGTGACAGAATAACACAAGCATCGGATAAAAAACAGCACACAATGACAATACACAGTAAACAGCATCACTGTCAAATAACAATGACAAGTTATGCAAGTCTGTCAGGTGCTCAGCCCTTTGTAGAAGAGTCTCATAGCTTTCTATGGATATTTGTGTGCCTGTGTGTCATTCCTTACCGTTTTCAGCTCCGGTCCACCAATCTGCTGTACACCTCGCAATATTTGATCTGAGTGCTGTCAACATGTAGTCTCTAGATATCTGAACAATTGCTCACCCCACGTTACAATCAGATTGTACAACCTCATTTAGGCCTCGTACATGCTTGGCATACAATACCGTACACCTATGCAAGGTCATATTTACCAGCACAGGGATGCACAGGGGTTCCATGTGTAGCACACCCCTTACAGAGCCACTGGTGAATTTGGTCCTATTTCCCCCTTTGTAGCACACACAACCAGACACAGCATCTTCATCATTCTTTCACTAGCTAAGAAAACAGTCTAGGGGTTCTTTTTAGGGTTTTTGGGAACAGGAATTTGATTGGAGGGAGTATGGGATACCCCTGGTGAAATGAAACTGAAACAACTTGAGGGCTCCTCAGCTTCTGACTGTGCTTCACACTCTGCTGGCTGCATGTATGGCTCTGCTGGTTGCACTTGATTTGTCCCAAGAGATTCCTAATGCTGCTAGTGGCCTGGACAATGAATCTTCATATAGGCCCCTCAGCTTAGCCCAGCTGGGACCTTGATGTCTTCACACTGGCTGCTCTTGCTCTCCTGCCCCAAGGGCAGAGCCTTACCCTACAGGACTGGACCGAGGAACACTACTCCCTGCTGCCCTGGCCTCAGACTATTTATGAGCTCTTCACCCACCTTCTTGGCACATCTACCCTGGGATTGGCTGAAGTTCCATAAATATTCAGGCTGTCTGTTCTGTTCTCCTTCTCACTATGGTTCTAGAAGCCTCTATAAGACGTATAGGCCCCCCCAACTTAGCCCAGCTGGGACATTGATGTCTTAAAACTGGCTGCTCTAGCTCTCCTGCCCCTGGGGCAGAGCCCCTGTACAGGGGCCTTATCCTGCAGGACTGGTCCCAGGAACACTACTTCCTGCTGCCCAAGCTTCAGACTATTTATGAACTCTTCTGGGCACATCTACCCTGGCATTGGCTGGGATTCCATAAATATTCAGGCTGTCTGTTCTGTTCTCCTTCCCACTATGGTTATAGGCCTCTAGAAGACAGGGGGAAGAAGCAAACAGCAATCTGTGAAACACCGAGCAGCCCTGAGCAATCAACCCCTGCTCCACTGTTTACAGAGGAGGTAACCTAAATTTATCTAGCAGCCTACTCTAAACTAGGAGATTGCTATCCATGCATCCCAGCGCAGGCAGTCCCTTTGATGTCTATTGGGACACAGCACTGCATGGACACATCCACTGTGTCCCAATAGTTATCAAATAAAACCAAGGAATTTCCAAGCTCAACTTACCAACCAGCCTGTGACGAACCAAACTGACCTGTCTAACAGTATGTGTTAAAAACAGGGGTTTAGTTGCACACATTTGCAAATACATGCGTAAGCTGCAGGCCCCGGCAGACCCTACCTCCTTAAAGGTGCAGGAATACACTGAACAGCGAGCACATAGCACTATGGCAGCAAAGGTGTCAGTGTGCTGCCTGACCACTATGTCAACAATACAAAAAAAGGTCATTGCCCCCAGCTATAACCACCTATAATAAGAAAAAAAATATTGTATTGTTGACATACTGGTTAGGCAACGCCCTGACAACTTTGCTGCCATGGTGCTATGTGCTGGGTGTTCAGTGTGTTCCTGTGTCTTTAACCACTTCCCGACCGCCGTATGCAGAATGACGGCTGGGAAGTGGCTGAGTTATCCTGACTGGACGTCATATGACGTCCTCAGGATAACAAGCCGCCGCGCGCCCGGGGGGGGCGCGCATCGCGGCGATCGGTGGTGTGGGGGGTCAGTCTGACCCCCCGCAATGCCGATCTCTGTAAAGTGCTTTGATCCGAAGCACTTCACCATGTGACCAGCCGTGATTGGTCACAGTATAATACAGGAAAGCCGTTTATCGGCTTTCCTGTACTCAGGTCTGCAGACCTGATGAGGGGAGAGCCGATCGGCTGCATCCCTGACAGGGAGGGTTTGTGCTGATGATTTATCAGCACAGCCCTCCCTCGGATCGCCCCCCTAGACCACCAGGGAGCCTGCCCAGGGATGTGCCCACCAAGGACCACCAGGGAGCCGACCAGGGACCACCAGGGAGCCGATCTGGACCACCAGGGAGACCCCCCTAGACCACCAGGTAAGTGACATAGTGCTCAGGTCCACCTTCACTCAGTGCCACCTTCAGATGCCACCCTAGACCACCAGGGAATGAGCCCCTATTAATGTATGTGCCCATCAGTGCCCACCAGTGCCCCTATCAGTGCCCACCAGTGCCCCTATCAATGCATACCAGTGCCACACATCAGTGCCCACCATTGCCACCTACCAGTGCCCATCAGTGCCACCTATCAGTGCCCAGTGCCGCCTAAGAGTGCCAATCAGTGCTGTCTATTAGTGCCCATCAGTGCCGCTTAGCAGTGTCCGTCAGTGCTGCATATCAGTGCCCATCAGTGCTGTATATCAGTGCCACCTCTCAGTACCCGTCAGTGCTGCTTATCAGTGCCGCCTAACAGTGCTCATCATCGTTGCATATAAGTGCCTCATCATCAGTGCCACCTTATCAGTGCCGCCTCATCAGTGCCAATCAGTGCTGCCACATCAGTGTCCGTCAGTGTAGCCTTATCAGTGCCCACCAGTGATGGAGAAAATTTACTTATTTACAAAGTTTTGTGACAAAAATAGAGAATTTTTTTTTTTTTCAAAATTTTCGGTCTTTTTTTATTTGTAGCGCAAAAAATAAAAACCGCAGGGGTGATCAAATACCACCAAAAGAAAGCTCTATTTGTGGGAACAAAATGATAAAAACTTTGTTTGGGTACAGCGTCGCATGACCGCGCAATTGTCATTCAAAGCGCAACAGCACTGAAAACTGAAAATTGGTCTGGTATTAAAGTGTTCTAAGTGCATAGTATTGAAGTGGTTAAGGAGGTGTGGGCTCCCTCCAGTCACCTGCCCTTCAGCTATCCATCAGAATGCATGTACTCCTACTGTGGAGACTCCTAAACGTTAGAGGTAGGGTCTGCAGGATACAGTGTGCCTTCCCGGGGCATGCAGCTTATGCATGTGCAGATGTGTACAACTAAACCTTTGTTTTTAACGCATGCTGTTAGACAGGTCAATTAGGTTGGTTGCAGGCTGGCTGGTAAGTTGAGCTTGGAAATTCCTTGGTTTTATTTGACATGCGTCTGCCCTTCCAGTGCTGCTTGCTGTGAATACCAGTTATAGGTGGGGGCAGTGACCTTTTTTTGTATTGTTGACCCAATAGACATCAATTGGGACTGCCTGCACAGGGATGCACGTAACACCTCTACATCTCTGTGCAGGTAATCATGGCCATGCGTGGGTGTACGATACTGTATGCCCACTGTGGTTGAGGCCCTAGATCTACCAACAACTATGTAGTACAAAGGGTGCACCTTATTGGATACATCTTTATTTGTTAGGTCAAATTTGTCTTCATACTGTATTACTTAGTCTTAGTAAATTTAAATTTGATAACACAAAGAATGTATGGCCAGATTGTAACATGTATGGTGATCCCTAGGGGTGATTAAATGTCAACTTCTTGATATTGTGGCTTTAAATGTGTGTTTTCTAGCTATTTAGGATCATCTGACATTCCAATGAATAGAGTTTCCTGTACTAGTTATTGGAACTTCTGGGCATTTATTAAACTTTACATGAGTGTTGCTAATCCGACAGAGCCATTCGGTGCAGTAATGTCTGATTTAGGACGGCGGCTCGGAGCGTGCCTGAGGCATGTTAAATTCCACCAGCTATGTAGTGGCAAACTACAGTTTATAATCGATTTAGCATGCAGATCTGTGAGTTTTTAAGCCCACCGTTGATAGCTGTAAAAGGTGTAAGTTGATCTAACTTGGAAAAACACAAACTAAATAAAAATAAGTGAAGAAAATCTGAATAACATACCTTGATCTAAAAAAATGTTTGTGGAAGGGAAGAGTGGATGTTGGCTACGCACCTAGGTATAGAGCTGGTATTCTGTTCTACCTAAATTTATTTTTTTTAATAACTTCTATACTATGTGATTTGGTATCACCTCCTTTCTTCCCCTACTGTTTAATACTAGTTAGCTCAATCCTCTTACTTCCATGTTACCTGAGTGAGTGTGTTCTTTGCAGAGACAAGGCTTAGGAAAGTCATTGATTTCTTCAAATTACTGGAAAAAGAAATCCTCTGTACTATAACTACCTCTTCCTGTAGATGGTGTCAAGTCAGCAGGTGGCAATACTGTCTGGACGCCTAGGAAGGCGAGAGTAAGTCAATGCATAAAGTGGCATTTGAACCAGAACAGATGGCTGGTGATATTACGCCGAGTTTTGGCTTGCCAGTGCAGAACAAACTGGATTCCCTGTTAAATCCCCATGTGGACAATGTGTTTCGACTTTATATGCCAGTACAGCATTTCATAACCCCTGCTATGAATTAGTATAACTACAGCTCATAGCATTATCAGTATTAGTAGATATAACAATACATAAAAGAATAAGAATATGAGTTATACCATGTAGTTGGCTATCTACTTCCCCCCTACCCATCTTCAGTTACTGTCCGCCATCAAAGATATACGCAAGATGGAGAATTTAACTGTTTTAGCCGAGGATTCAATGGCGAGATCTGCTAAAATTTGGGACACTTGGGATAACGAGTATTGTCCTAGTAACACCTCTATAGATATTTAACTAAATATCTCTTATGTTTTGTCCTACGTACGCCTAATGGATGCTCTTTTATGCTTAGAGATCCATGGTGTCCCCCCCCCCCCTTTTTTTTTTGTTAATCCCCTATGTGCTCACTATTGGGAGTTACTGATTATATACTGTATATACCTACTACAGTTTTGCTTATCTTATTACATTATGATGCAATGTTATTCAATTGTTAATATGTTATTTTGCTTATGAATCACTCTAACTTCCTGATATTTCTCATTCTGAAAATGGTTTGCATATATTTGACTTCTGTTTATATCATCATTGTCTTTGTATCTATTTAAAAACATAATAAAAATAGAATTAAAAAAAAAAAAAGAATAAGAATACGCAATATTTCAAACAGGATTAAAACAACCCCCAAAAATCAAACCTAGACAGGTTCACTCATTAGGGGAAGAGGACACTAAGATGGTTTTTAGTGTTTTTAAGAGTACTGTAAATGGCTCCTGAGCGTAATGCTAGCTATGCACGTATATATTTCTCTTGTTCAGTAAACAGGACAGGGTATAATAGATTCCAGATACAGGGTCTAATACAGTCCTCCATCCACACTGTTTTGTGTGGATGGAGGAATGTGTAGAGCATGGAGGGAATCTGCCCTGGTGGCTAATTTATTCAGACAGCATCCATGGCTATCTGTATACCCAAACAAGGACTGCATCTGATAAGATGCAGCCACTCTTTGGCCAACAATGTTCCACCTGGCTCCTTTCATTTTTCAATCAAAGTTTGCCGAGCCAGGAGGTGCCAATAGTGCCCTCCATGGCTTAAAGTACAACTTTGTACTTTAAAAATGTGCAATTTTATTTTTCAGCAAAAGTAGACCTGTAGTTGGGCCATACTGCTGCCTTACACAGTAACTGGTCCCTTTGTTGTCAAGTATGTACAGGCTCAGGAGAGCACCAGAAAAGGGAAAGAGTGTAAGAAGATCTATGTTTACATGATTCACATACCAACACATGGTCATAAACCGCTTAATAGAAGCATGCAATCCTTCTGATTTAAAGTGGTTGTAAAGGCTGAAGGTTTTGTTACCTTCATGCATTTTACGCATGAATGTAAAAAACCTTCTGTGTGCAGTGTCCCCCCCCCAAGTCCCCCCAATCCTTACCTGAGCCAGCAATGTTCATGATAGCCTCTGCTGTCCCGGGACTCTCCCTTGTCATTGGCTGAGATCACAGCCAGTGAGCCAATAAAGAGAGAGCGGAGAGTGGGTGAGGGGGGTTGCCCATCTGCGGCTCTATGTGTCTTATGGAAGTATTAAGCAGTGGTTTGAGAGTCCCCAGGGCAAGTGACTTTCTCTGGGGGCACTATTTAAGGGGGAGAAGCTAGGAATGCCAGCGGGGACCCGAAAATAAAAGGATCAGAGCTGCTCTGTGCAAAACCACTGCACACAGCAGATAAGAATTTTTGGCAGGGTATTGAATTATGTGCTTGAAGCTTCTTGGTTGCAGAGTACACTTTACTTTCATGGAGCAATATCAGAACATAAACAGGAACAAACATCAACTAGAGTACACAGAACAGAGGACAGATAACATTTCCTCTTATTATATTACAATAGACTTTCCATGCACATAACACTATAACACTGCAGTGCCACCTTCTGGTATAGTGGTATAGACAGGTATAATGCATTTGTATACAGTTCAGTTTATATAAGCAGATTGCTGTTGCTCTTCCAATAGCCCTTCTCAACAGTATGTGATTTGTCAAATTATATTCAGCTTCTGCTGGAAATAACTGTGACGTTCCTTGAACAAAAGTTTGGTGAGTGCATCAGCAGTCATCTCCTCTGATGGGTAATATTGTCAATAACACCTTACTCTTGATTGTCCCTCAGTAGTTGATACTTTTTTTTTTAACAAATTCTGTTTATTGTTTTTGAATATAAACAACATACAACAACAAAACATGTGCCTCCCCCCCCCCACATCCCCCCCACTTCCACTGGCCCACCCGCACCAATTCCTTATTGGAGAGACATACTCTCCTTGCTCACTTTACATGGGGAAATCGACTATAAGCCATAAACCATAAATTTATCGTAATATTATTGAGACAGTAGTCCACCCCCGTGATCGGTACAGTTTCTGACCACTTATAAAATGTGTTCAATGTGCTGCCCATTGTGTTGGATTGTCAATGCAACCCTCTTTTTCACACACTGATAGCAACACCGCAGGAGAAATGCTAGCACAGGCTTCCAGTATCCGTAGTTTCAGGTGCTGCACATCTCGTATCTTCACAGCATAGACAATTGCCTTCAGATGACCCCAAAGATAAAAGTCTAAGGGGGTCAGATCGGGAGACCTTGGGGGCCATTCAACTGGCCCACGACGACCAATCCACTTTCCAGGAAACTGTTCATCTAGGAATGATCGGACCTGACACCCATAATGTGGTGGTGCACCACCTTGCTGGAACTATGATGTCGGTGATAGGGAATTGCTGGCCATCAAGGAGGCTTTGGAGGAATGGCGGTACCTCCTGGAAGGAGCAGCTCATCCAGTATTGGTTGTTACTGACCATAAAAACCATAAAAAAACCATATGCTGTGAAGATACGAGATGTGCAGCACCTGAGACTACGGATACTGGAAGCCTGTGCTAGCATTTCTCCTGCGGTGTTGCTATCAGTGTGTGAAGAGTGGGAGAAGAGGGTTGCATTGACAATCCAACACAATGGGCAGCACATTGAACACATTTTATAAGTGGTCAGAAACTTGTAAATAACTCATGAAAGAATAAAGTTATGTTAAAACCAAGCACACCATTGTTTTTCTTGTGAAATTCCCAATAAGTTTGATGTGTCACATGATCCTCTTCCTATTGAAAAAACAAAAGTTGGATTCAAAATGGCAGACTTCAAAATGGCCGCCATGGTCACCACCCATCTTGAAAAGTTTCCCCCCTCACATATACTAATGTGCCACAAACAGGAAGTTAATATCACCAACCATTCCCATTTTATTAAGGTGTATCCATATAAATGGCCCACCCTATAGAATAGTCATCAATGAAAGTCAGTAGATATCTGTTCCCGCCTGATGTGAGAGTTTTCATTGGACCGCATATGCCACTGTGTATGAGCTACAGGGGTGGGTGGTTTTTCTTTGAGAAGCCTGTGGAAGGGGAGCGCATGTGGCTTTTGCTTCACTGCAGCACTTGCATTACATGAGCACTTTGCAAGGTATTATTGTCAAATCTTCTGATAAGCCTCTCTTTATAATGTCCTGCATAGCTTCTGGACTTCTGTGCCCCAGCCGTCTGTGCTATAAGTGAATACATTTGCTGTGTATGTCATTAGTGACTATATTGGCTTGCTGGTCTGTGGTAATGAGCCTTTATAGGTGATCATCCAGTTTTCCTTTTGTGAGGCATTGCTTATTATTGTGAATTGTGCATTCATCACCCTGAAATAGAACTGTGAGGCCATTTTTTACAAGACTTTTCACTGATAGCAGGCCACCTTCTAGTTCTGGAACATACAGCACTTTCTTTACAAATATACTGTGCTCGCCTTGTGGTGTATTGCAGTTCAGGAAGCCCTGGCCTTTACCATCGGAAATTATGCTGTTCCTATTTGTTAGGAAAACTTTGTCTTTTGCACTGTAATCAATGTTTGTGAAGAAGATTTCATCACTAGTATAGTTGAGCGAGCCCGAACTGTAAAGTTTTAGTTCGTACCAAACTTTGCGGTGTTCGGGACCCAAACCCGAACTTTTGAAAAAAAGTTTGGGTTCGGATTCTGGGTTCTGGTATTTTTTTTTCCACTTGTTGAATAGCTGCTATCTGACACTAACAACGGGACACAATTCCTTTCATTGACACCAACAATAGGACATCATTCTTTCCATTGATACCAATGATATGCCACTATGCCTCCCACTGACACCAACAATGGGGCACTACTCATTCCACTGACACCAACAAAAGGGCACAATTCCTCCCACTGCCACCAACGATGAGGCAGAATTTCTCCCACTGACACTGATAGGTTACTACTCCTTTCACTGACACCAACAATGGAGCACTAGTTCTCCCACTGGCACCAAAAATATGACATTGTTTCCCCAGACTGGACTTTTTCTACTCCCACTGGTCCTAGTCTGACACCCTAAAGTCTAAAAGACAGTAAACTGGCTCTTTGTTTAGAAAGTTTTCTTTCAATAATTTTTATTGAAAAGGAGCAAAATACAAATGCTTTAGTAGTACAGAATTATATCACAATCAAATGGCATAGGCAACACATGACATATATGGGCACATGGCCCAATTCACTGGTGAGAGCACAATAAGCTTAATCATATCATAGAATCGTCAGACAAATGAACAAATAAACTGCTGAGTAGAGTTGAGCGAACCCGAACTGTAAAGTTCGGGTCCATACCGAACTTTGGGGTGTCCGTGACCCGGACCCGGACATTTGAAAAAAAGTTTGGGTTCGGGTTCTGGGTTTGGGTATTTGATCACGCATGTTGAATAGCTGCAGGGCAGCCAATCAACAGGTGTTTCACTGTTTTCCCTTAGAAGCCATCACAGCCATGCCTACTAATGGCATGGCTGTGATTGGCCAGTGCATCATGTGGCCCAGCCTCTGTATGAGCTGGAGTTATGTAGTGCTGCATGCCATATGCTCTCAGGCTAGTGTAGGGAGAGGATGCTGCTGGTGCTGTGAGGGACAGATTGCAGATCTAATAACATCTCATCCTGCATTACAGAAAAATCTAATTGTGGACTAGATTGAGATTACTACTACTACTGCTTTTAGGGACAGATTGCAAATCTAATAACATCTTATCCTGCATTACAGAACAATCTGACTGGACTAGTTAGAGTCTACTGCTTAGAGGGACAGATTATTGTTCTCAAATCATCTCCTGGTTCTATAGGGTCAGGTTCCTGCTGTTGCTGTAAGGGACAGATTATTGTTCTAAAATCATCTCCTACTGCTATAGGGTCAGGTTCCTGCTGTTGCTGTAAGGGACAGATTATTGTTTTAAAATCATCTCCTAGTTCTATAGGGTCAGGTTCCTGCTGTTGCTGTAAGGGACACATGATTGTTCTAAAATCATCTCCTACTGCTATAGGGTCAGGTTCCTGCCGTTGCTGTAAGGGACAGATTATTGTTTTAAAATTATCTCCTACTGCTATAGGGTCAGGTTCCTGCTGTTGCTGTAAGGGACAGATTATTGTTCTAAAATAATCTCCTACTGCTATAGGGTCGGGTTCCTGCTGGTGCTGTAAGGGACAGATTATTGTTCTAAAATCATATCAGACTGCTATAGGGAGAGGTTCCTGCTGGTGCTGTAAGGGACAGATTATTGTTCTAAAATCATATCAAACTGCTATAGGGAGAGGTTCCTGCTGGTGCTGTAAGGGACAGATTATTGTTCTAAAATCATATCAAACTGCTATAGGGAGATGTTCCTGCTGTTGCTGTAAGGGACAGATTATTGTTCTATAATCATCTCCTAGTTCTAAAGGGAGAGGTTCCTGCTGGTGCTGTAAGGGACAGATTATTGTTCTAAAATCATCGCCTACTCCTATAGGGTCAGGTTCCTGCTGTTGCTGTAAGGGACAGATTATTGTTTTAAAATCATCTCCTAGTTCTATAGGGTCAGGTTCCTGCTGTTGCTGTAAGGGACACATGATTGTTCTAAAATCATCTCCTACTGCTATAGGGTCAGGTTCCTGCCGTTGCTGTAAGGGACAGATTATTGTTTTAAAATGATCTCCTACTGCTATAGGGTCAGGTTCCTGCTGTTGCTGTAAGGGACAGATTATTGTTCTAAAATAATCTCCTACTGCTATAGGGTCGGGTTCCTGCTGGTGCTGTAAGGGACAGATTATTGTTCTAAAATCATATCAGACTGCTATAGGGAGAAGTTCCTGCTGGTGTTGTAAGGGACAGATTATTGTTCTAAAATCATATCAAACTGCTATAGGGAGAGGTTCCTGCTGGTGCTGTAAGGGACAGATTATTGTTCTAAAATCATATCAAACTGCTATAGGGAGATGTTCCTGCTGTTGCTGTAAGGGACAGATTATTGTTCTATAATAATCTCCTAGTTCTAAAGGGAGAGGTTCCTGCTGGCGCTGTAAGGGACAGATTATTGTTCTAAAATCATCGCCTACTCCTATAGGGTCAGGTTCCTGCTGTTGCTGTAAAGGACAGATTATTGTTCTAAAATCATCTCCTAGTTCTATAGGGTCAGGTTCCTGCTGTTGCTGTAAGGGACAGATCATTGTTATTTCCCTATCCCCATTTCTTTGTAGGGCACTTGCCCTACTCTTACACCCATTTTCTTCCTTTTGCAGCCCTCTAGCACTTTCCAGGACTTTTTTACAGCCATTTTTGTGCCCAAAAGTTCGGGTCCCTATTGATTTCAATGGGGTTCGGGGTCTGGGGTCAAGTTCGGACCGAACCCGAACCCAAACTTTTCCACGAAAACCCGAACATTCAGGTGTCCGCTCAACTCTAATCACTAGTCATGTAGCTTGTCGCACCTGAGTCTATACACCAGCCATGTGGCTTGCGCCACTGTGTCACTTTAAAGGTGCCACTTCATGATGTATCTGCAGTTTCCTTTGTAGCTCCTTTGACTCTTTCTTCTGTGGATAACTCTAGCTTTTGCTGTTCGGCTTTCCAGATAGAACAGTCCTTTTTTAAGCGACCAATCTTTTTACAGTGAAAACAGGCTCTGCTTTTTTTGTTGTACTTTGTGCCTTTGTACATCTTAACAGCTTTGACATTATGGTGTATATTTTCTTTTCTTCTGTCATATTCATCTATTAACTTGCCTTTGACATATTCCAGTGACAATGCCTGCTCGGTCTGGTTTTTAAAGCGTTAATTAGAGCAGTATATGTCTCTGAAAGGCTGCAGAGGAGCAGGGCAACAATATGGTTATCTTTAATGTCCCCTAAGATGGCGCGTAGCTGCTCTATGATCTCTAACATAGCATTCACATCGTCACACATTTGCTGGCCTTCTAGACTCATCTTGTACAACTTTCATAGCAAAAACAGCTTACTGTTGAGACTTAAACGGTCATGCAGCTTTTGTAATGAAGTCCACATACCTGTGGCCGTTTTCTCTGTTCCTATGTGGATAAGCTGGTCATCTTCCACTAGTAAGCTTATAATTGCTTTTGCCTGCCTATTCTTCCTGTCCCAGTCCTCCATCTCTCCGTCTGTAGCTCTGTCTGTATTCAGCACTTGCCACAAGTCATCCTTGCTAAAAAGCATTTGTAGTTTGAATTTCCACAGCTGGTAATTGGCATTGTTCAGCTTTGCAATTTCAAACATCACATCTGAACCCCTTGTCATCTTTGCATACGGTACTCACAGACTCACTGTACTCAGTGAGTTCAGAATTCTCTTTCCTGTGTCCTGGGTGACTGGGGTATCCTCTTCAATGTCTGTATGCCTGGGACCCATAACCCATTAGCAGGGTATTGAATTATGCGCTTGAAGCTTCTTGGTTGCAAAGAATATGTTTTACTTTCATGGAGGAATATCAGAGCATGAGCAGGAACAAACAGGAACTAGAGTACACAGAACAGAGGACAGATAACATTTCCTCTTATTGTATTACAATAGACTTCTCATGCACATAACACTATAACATTGCAGTGCCACCTGCTGGTATAGACAGGTATAATGCATATGTATACAGTTCAGTTTATATAAGCAGATTGCTATTGCTCTTCCAACAAGTATAGCATTTGTTATTTTAAAAAAAAAAAAAGCTTTAATACCACTTTGATGAATACCACAAGATAAACTGCAAACAGCTCCTTTACCTGCCTTATGATTTGCAGTTCTGTTTACCCAGTCCTGAGGTATACACAGCTCTCGCCAACAGCACAGCCAGCCTCCACACCTGCCCTTAGGTAACACCTACAAATCTTGTCCCTCTCCCTACCTATGACTGGAAAGCGATGGAGAAAGCGCAGACTGATGAGCTCTCTTGTTTGTCAGTTTGCTCTCTCCTCCTGTCTGCATCTGCACTTGAGCAATGCAACACAACTGATTGTCTCTTTGTGCTACTTCTTCCTCTCCCAGTCTGAGCTGTGCTATACAAGGGATTGCAAGAGGCTGATATCAAATCAAATTTAGAAAATTACACTAACACCATTTTCTTTTAAAATACATAACACATACAGTACATGCATGATATTGGGTTTTTTTTTCCTTTTTTTGTTCAAAGACTTTAATAATGTTTGAATCAGTGGCGGCCGCTCATAAGGGGCACAGGGGTGCCGCCTCCTAATCCATGCGCCCGGCCCCTAATCTCCACTCCATGCAGGGCACAGAACGCATGGATTTCAATGTTTTTTTTAAGCACATGATTAGAGCCTGAGGCTCTAATTGCCTTCAAAAAGGTGGGCTCGGGTGCAGAGCACTGCGTCCCGAGCCCACCCACTTGTATGACATTAGCGAATTAATATTCACTTATGTCTTCCCGCTTCTCCTATTTCTGACAGATTCCTGATTGGCCAGTAGTCCTAAGACCCAATTGGCCTGGAGTCCTAAGACTCGATTGGCTGGGAGGAGAAGCGAACGGTGGGATTCAGGAGGAGATGCAGGGGGAAGCCGCCAAAGCCGCGATCTGGATGGGGTAAGTGCGGGGCTGGCAGGCAGCCTGGTGGGCGGACGGGAGATTGATCGAGCAAGGGGGGAGTGAGGGGGCCAGGTTTGTTTGTTGGCCCCCCAAAAAAGAACATTGAGCACCAGCCCCACTGGTTTGAATAGCAGGTAGCATATAATGGAAAGATATACTGTAAGCATATAGATTGGTGACCAGGTCCAAAAAGACTGGATTAAGTTGAACATACATTTGTAAAACACAAAATACACTGCAAAATCTAATATGTCGGGATGAAAGATTTGTTAAATGTCTTATAACATATAGTACAGATATAACTTTCTTGTGACATGCACTTTCTTAAGCCCGTACTAGGAAAGTATACAGGTACAAATTTTCAAAGTAGATAACCTAAGAAATGGAATTCGTGGAGGAATCAGTGGGTAACTAAGATAAAAGCCAAGAAGGAATAAAAAAGAAAATCATGGAGGGGAAGGGAAGCATGAGGAGAGAATGTTTTGGGTAAATGGGTGTCAGTGGCAGATCAGCCATTTTTTATCTGCCAAGAGTTCATCTGTAAGTGTCAATTACAATTATTCAGCTGTTTCTGCATTTCAGGAAGGCTTTAGCAAGGGCCACAGGTTGTCAGAAATGCTTTTTAACAGCAAAGATATTCTTCAACTTATAAGAAAGTCCATAACTGCTAGAGGTACATCATGCGTACCGTATTAAAATCTGGTAATCAGGTGAGTATCACTGAAGGTTCCAGTGCTCCAGCAGGTTGTGGAAGCATGGGCAGATATCTTCACCTATTATCCTCAGGGAGATACTTGTCTTTCTGCTGGAAGCCTTACTCAAATAAATAATTCCACTTTAAAGTGAAATGAAATGAAGGACATAGCTTTTGTCACTTTAGGAATATTCTTCCAGTACTGCTTGGTAGAAAGTATGTCTGATGTTCTCAAAGGACAGCCTTCCTATTTTATGTGGGTAAAATTAAAACAGTATTTTTCAATAGATTTGTCTCGATCTGGTCACTGTAATTCCCTTCACAATTAAATCATGCCATACAGCTTGCTGCTATCAGAAGACCCAATTTATTATGGGCTGGAAGATGGTAATGCAGACCTGTCAGTCAAGTAAACTGCAAGTGAATGTTTACAGCTGTCATTCCTCATAACATATCATCATTGCATTTGGCCTCATAATTCTAAATAGTGGGTTTCTTGCAAATGTTGACCTAATGTGGCAGAGGAAAAGTTGTCTATGCCGTTGTTTGCACCACCAAAGTAATAAAAATGTCACATTGGATTGTTTGTTTAGGCTTCCACCGAAATAATTTCTAGAGGCACATAAATAATTTTTGCATTCTGAATCCGATTCGGCACATGAAATATCAAAGTGGCAGAGGAGCAATAAAGACACTCTATAAAATATATTAAGAACAGGGAGGCAGTGCACTGAATTGATTTGCTTGTAAAAGACCTTGTAAATGGAAAACAAAACAAATAAGAATGTATTTTTTTTTACAAACAAATGTCTCTGGATTGCTCCATAATGTCACACTTGTTTAAGGGTGTTGTGAGGGTTGTGTCTCTATTAAAACCAGATTACCACTGCTACAGTGTGTGCATATATATATATATATATATATATATATATATATATATATATATATATATAATATATATATATATATATATATATAT